>JAVFBX010013549.1:0-18420 GCA_034783855.1 Mopalia kennerleyi | reverse complement strand
TTTTATTTTTGTCTCCGTCATCATATAAGTGAAATACCCTTGAGTACGACGTTAAACACCAATCAAACAAACAAAACTCTATTTAAAAAAATAAAGTTACAATTGCCTGAGTACAATGTAAAAGCCAATCAAACAAAGACTCTATGAATTTACTGCCAGTAACAGACTGTTTTCTTTTCACAGGTGCTATTGAGATTATTAATGTTAGGCTCACTTTTCTCACAAGACTCTCCAGATAATTCAGGTTAGTATCAACCATATTAAAGACCCTCTGCTTAAGGGCACTCTGTTTTTTCATGTGGCCCATGGAAGACCAACAATATTTTCCAACAGAATATTTATGGATAGATTGGTTATTGTTTTAGATAGATTACCAGCATACAATTGAATACCCTTGAGCATGGCATAGAACACCGATCAATCTATCACCTGTCTTAAAGACACAATAAATGGTTTCTCGTCAGTTAGTTACTATGGTTTACTATATAGTTGATACTTGATAGAAATGCTGAAGGGAACAAAAAGTGCTAACATGATGTAATGGGCCTTTTGAGGGTTTGCCAGTGATGTCAAAGGTCATTTCATTGACCAGTTCGGTTGACATCAGCATCATATAAGTGAAACAACCTTTGGTAGAATCCCAATCAAACAAAATACATTCCAGGGTTTGAAATAACCGCTGGCCCGCCTGCCCGTGGCCAGTTAAAATCACTGCGTGCCGGCCAATGTGAACGTACAGTAGTCTTGCTGGCAAGTTGGTTTTTAGGCTGTTTTCAATTTAAACTAATAGTTTATAGAGCAAGTCTATAAAACTAAGGGTTTTCAGGTCATGCCAGATGTTTCATCTGACTTAAGATTCTTATTTCTACCCCTGCTATCAATCAATATACAGCCGATTTCTGTGTAAATAGATTTATATATATATATATATGTAGAATCGGACCATAAGTTGGGTTTCACAACAGTTGTATTTTGTCTCTCTTTTATACTCTCTCTTCCATATTGTTACTGTTTTAGTTGGACAGATTTTTATCCTTACAAATTAATCAAAATGTTACTGTGTAAGGCATTGTTTTAAAGGTACTGTAATAGGTGACCCAAGTTTTCAGGAACTGAATTTAAAAGCAAAATCGCAAAAATTGTTGTGAATGTGTTGAACAGTTGGAGTTTGTAAAAATACATGCCAAGAGCCACTTTCACAAAATGATGAATGACAATAAAATCTTGAATGATATTTTTACGCCTAAAGTTTAACAGGACAAAATGTTATTGTACCGATAGTTGACATTTTTTTGTCGTGCAACATTTTGTGAAAGAATTCAAGGTGGTCATGTTGCTGAACTCTTTCCTTCTCTATATTTTAAAAATATATATTTAAGAGTGATTGAGCTTATTTTTTCTAAAAAAAAAAAAAATGTGTTCAAATCATAAATGGATTTCGGTGATTGGTTGAAGTTTGTTAATGTATAGTAAATAATGTAAATTATACTGTTGTGAAAGTTAAACTTTTATTGAACATTATTGTTTTGTCCTATTTGTTGTATGCTGAGGATTTTTAACTTTATAGCATGTGTCTTCATTTGTAAATGTTTTAAGAAATATATGTGACAAGATTTATTTTAAAAAATGTATCCATGCATGTACAACTGGTCGTGTCAAAGGTCAATTGTGTACAGCAAAGTCAAACTAGACTTTAGAGTGGATTAGTCGGGGAAAAAGTGGTCCAAGTTAGTTGTAGAGAATGCCTCGACTGGTTTGGAGATCCGTGAATCTATAATAATACTAACTTTATTTAATGAGGAAAAAATTAGCTCTTCCAGGTTGCCCTTAACAATAACTGTACAAACCTTTTCACAAATTTCATACACATAAACACATGCATATTATTTTAGCATTAAAACATGAAGACGGTAAAAAAATAAATATTAAAATCATCAAAGTCACTTAAATGAGCTTAATAATTGAGACAATGATCAGTGTTTAATTACAGAGAAATGTTATTTCTCTAGAGACACACACAGATCTCCAATCCAGCCTAGGCATCCTCTTGGAAGTTGTTGATAGTATTTAGAATTATGACAAATGGCAGCTAAAACATTTTTCGGAAAATTAAAAATACTTTGCTTAGATACTATAAAAAGGTAACAATTATTCATAATGAAATTTTAGGTTATTTACAGTAATTCTGTGCTTTACAAAGTCCCCCCCCCCCCCACCACATACGTGACCCCCTCACCCCCTCCACCCCACCCTACATGTTTAAATCTTTTATCATATATTCACATGTTGTCATGTCTTTTTATAGATAACTTTATCTCAAATTAAAGCTTATATTGTTGAATCCTGAATTATTGTTTTTCTTGATTAGGGCTTGATAAAGAGATAGTGTGTTTTGTTTGTCTTGACGAGTTTTACCCCAATTAATT
Source organism: Mopalia kennerleyi (assembly GCA_034783855.1). Classification (NCBI taxonomy): domain Eukaryota; kingdom Metazoa; phylum Mollusca; class Polyplacophora; order Chitonida; family Mopaliidae; genus Mopalia; species Mopalia kennerleyi. The sequence goes on along the minus strand of JAVFBX010013549.1, from coordinate 15,994 downwards.
AAAACCGTTGCCGTCCCGGCCATGACATTGCTTATAGACCACTTGGTGGTAAAGGACTATCTTGTGTAGTGATATTCAGTATAGTGCTGTCAGGCAAACTACCACTGTATCAGTACACCGGGACTATGCTATGATGTCACTCAGCTGCAGATCAATGCAACTCCTTTTTAAAGATACTAACACAATATACCACAATATTTAAACATTGTTGAAAATTGGCTCCCACAATATTTAATGATTGTTGAAATTTGTCTCCCATGATATTTAAACATTAAGATTGGTCTCCTACGATATTTAATCATTGTTGAGATTTGTCTCCTATGATATTTAATCATTGTTGAGATTTGTCTCCTATGATATTTAAACAGTGTTGAGATTTGTCACCTATGATATTTAATCATTATTGAGATTTGTCTCTTGTTATATTTAATCATGGTTGAGATTTGTCTCTTGTGATATTTAATCATTATTTAGATTTGTCTCTTGTGATATTTAATCATTATTAAGATTTGTCTCTTCTGATATTTAATCATTGACATTCAGTTAGTCACTGAATATTATTTGAGCCCATTATGGAGCCCATAATTAATACCTAACTTAAAGGCTACAGTCGACATTCCGGGTTTTCCGATACCCATTGTTTTGAAGCTGAAGAGGATATTCTATAGGAATAGGGTGACCTTTATATGGTCACTCTCCGATTGACAAATGTTGACCATAATCAAATATCGTAGGAGTGACCTCTTGATATGCTTTCAATCTACTCTTGGGTACCACTGATTTCATGGCTTAATGTCTGCTTACTAATCCTTCTTTGATACACAGATTAAACTCCGCCTTTCAGCTATCAAACATATGAGGGAGTCACATGATATGTCTGCCGCAATGGTGGTTTTTTTTATGACGTTTCTTCTCTGGTGTTTTTGTCCGATTTAGCAAGGAAGAGTCAAGTGGACAATCTGTCGCAATATACTCTTGAAATACCCTTAAATTTAAGCCCTAAACAAACGAACCAATCATTTGTTTTTTTTTTATATTGACTATCAAAACAGAAAGAATGTCAAGAGTTCTTGAATCATCTAGTTTCTTTATTACATAAGTCAATTACAAATATACAGTAGATCCGACTAGAATAGAAATCAATTAATGAGAAAACAGTGATAAAGATTCTGAACTAAAAATTAACAGTTTAATAATTATAGAGAAATTTACATTATAAACTACGTAATGTTCATTTACACGTTTAAACCACGCTCAAAATTTTTTAAGCAATTGTGAGATTCTTAAATAAAAGATGTGTGCCAATTTTTAATAAACTGTAACAACTAGTTTACCATTAAGGTACCAGGTAAGTAAGTTTATAAACATTTAAACAGGTGTACGGGGAAGCTAAGGTGATCTTATGATAATTGGTGAACGAAGGTTTAACATGGGAACTTTGTAATCTGGCAGAGCAAAATTCAGCCTATAGTTGCAATATTTGTGTTTAACGCCATACTTAAGACCTAAGCGGAGTCCCATCTATTGTCAATGCAGTATAAGCCAAATGATAGATCTTGCATTTAGCCACAATCTGGTTAATTCAAAGCGTAACCCATCAGATTATTCCAAGTTTTTAAAACAAACGGCCATAAATTCAGTATTGTTTCTTATAGCGTTGTTGTCTGTCCATAAAACAGATTTTGCACACACCCGGAAAAGTTAAACCAAATTATACCAAAGCTTGGAATTTTGTATAAAGTAAACCCCAAAACCTTCTCTAGATAATACATTTTGTTTAAAAAATAAAATAAATGCCACTAAACTTGACCGTCAACACTGACACTATTCAAAGGAATTTAAGACTTTTTCCCATACTTGGCACTAGGCATAAAATCCAACAAAACTGCCAATGATCAAAACTTCAGAACCAATTGTAGTGATATAACATGTATCAGGAAGAAAAGACCTGTGTCTTTTTTTTTTTTCGATGTCATTTTTTATTGTCTGATTATAAGTTCTCCAATCACTTAAAATATCATCCATAAAATTATTAAAGTAACTTTGGAAAATATTTTAAAAACCGATAAAAACACCTTTTTCAGCACCTGTAGCTGCTATAATACTTAATATTACAGGGAAAAGACAAACTTTTGTTTATGAGAAATCCAGTTGTGTTTAGCTGAAAAAAGTGGTTTCATTTGTCAGTCAAATAACCTCAAAAGTTACTGTAATAATTTTGTTGATGAAATTGTATGTGTCACACAGCTGTCAATAAGGTAACAATTAGTCATAAACTTTTTGATGATTTGCTGTATCATATGTTCAAAACCAGTTTGAATTCATACATGTAAGTACTCCTTACTCCCTAAAATTTCAATTAAATAAACAATAAATTAAGAAAGAAACAAATATATCAAATATATGTTTTACAATATAAGTCACAACCTAGATTTCTGAAGCACTAGCTTACAGTCATATTGAGGTTGTTTCATAATAGACAAAACCTCAATATATACCTTTATTAAGTTGGTGATAAAACTCAAATATTTATGTCCCACAATCCCTTTTTATAACACAGTCTGTGACCTAACAACTGTCTTCTAAAAAAATAGATCCCAATTTTTAAATAAAAAATTGTAAGCTGTGACCCGATTATTGCAAAAAAATAAACCCGATTTCGATGACTAAGCTGGCATGGTTAAAGGTTCCTATCAATTCGTTTGAAGTAGGTTGTACTTCATTGTTAGGTATAATGACGTGGCAGTCGATTGGTTGAAGGAAATCACCCCTGGCAACACACAAGGTAAAAACAAAAAGACCCATCACAGACCTTGCTTCATCGTGAAACGATGCAAGACAACTGTTGACTTTGCCCCCTAGCTCAAAGAGAACCATCCCACAGCACTTTTAGCTCACACCAAATAATGAGTAATGAAACAGATATTTTTCAATACAGCCCTAAATCGAGAGGCTTTGTAACTTGTTAAGTACAGCTTCATCGTATGGCTGATTTGTATTTAAACTGAATTAATACCATATTATCTATTAAATAGCTTGGGATTCCTCCAAATTCTTCTGGACAATTTTCAGAAAACTTAACAAAGATTTTTGAAAATGGCCCTTTTGCTACCTCTGGTTATACAACTGAAACTTTGTATGGCTTATTACGTAACGTTATTTCAGTTGGACAGCAGCTGTAGCTCGAAATTACACGAAAATGTGATGAAGATTTCTGAAGGTACCCAAGTATTATTCCATTAAGTTGTTGTTAACATTTCATGATAAATTCATATAAGTCACCTAAAACCTGATTTTGTAAGTTACTCTAGACACGAAACAATTTTAAAATTCTTGCAAAAAAATGTAAGCATATTTTAATTTAATTGATAGTAGCACAAAAACATTTAAACCCTTGATGAACATAAAAATTGATAAATGCAACACAGTAAAATATTTTTAACAGTAATCCCAAATAGAATGAACAAAAAAACAAATAAAATATAACTACAGTTTGCCAATACGAAACATTAAGTTCCATAAAACTAAGGTCCTATATAATGTGGACGAATGGAATAACGTGGCCGCAAAACTTCTTTATTTAAATTATAAATATTACAATTAATGTCCTACAGCTTCAATACTGTCCGAAACATTGTAAGTCTTACGGTAAACAATGTAGACCAATAATAAATTCAAATATACATAAGTAAGACAGAATGCCAAAGAATTGGAATAAAGTTAATTTTTGCTTGTAAATTGTGGCCCCAAAAATTTGGAATGCAAGATGTAAAAATAAATATCCTTAATAATAATATAGATTAAAAAGCAATATACTTTTGGAAAATAAAGAATTGTAAATCATGGAAAAAAATATGAGCTAGAATTAAAAACTTACTTTAACATTTCTATAATCGATGTTTCAATAAAAACAAAGATTCAAACTTTTGTTTTAACAATGTTAAAATATTCTTTAACAAGTTAATATCTGAATAGTAACGAGAGAATAAGGGCTCAATATTGTAAACCAAAAAAATAAACATATCCAAAAATCTTTGGGAAAAGAAAAAGATAAATAGAAGTAATATTCAAATAATCATGGGAAAAAAACATGGATTTCAATAAAAATATTTGGTATAATAATCTGAAAAAAAATTCAAAATTACCGGTAAACAGATTATATGGAGTTAAGAGACATTTTGAACCCGGAAGCCACCTACTGTACATGTAGTTTATAAGTCTTATAGTTTCCTTTTCAAAACTTAAACATTAATATCTACTTTATAAAAACAGTATTGTAATATTTAAACGTGTCATATGAGATAACAATACTTAACAGTTGAACCGTCCATGACTATCACAATAATAAAAATCACTACACCATTTGAAATTCATGGATAAATCAAGTTAAAAAGTAATTTGGATTTCAAATAATTTCCTTTTTGCAACGCCGAAATCATAATTAATAATTTCTTTCATTTTTGGTACAGTCTATAAATGGACCATTCAAGCATGATATATCGTGTAAATCTAGTCTTACAAAGAATAATTTTAATCAATATTGGGTTCCCGTTTTCAGCACAAAACTGATGGGCCATGAATATGACTCTAAATCACCCCCAATCATCACCCATAAAATTACCATTTTAGAACCTATTTACAATACTTGGAAATTGTGTCAGAGGGGCGGGCAGAAGATGAATTTTTCAGTTAGAAAGCATCAACATTTGTCAGAAAACCAAAATTTGTTGAAATACATGCTGTAATATTGTCACAACAACCAAGGATTTTTCATGGACGAAATTGGAGGTGATTTAGGGTGTTAACTAGATCTTATGTTGTTGTTGTTGTTGTACAGCTTCCCTCATCAATAAAATTAAATGTAGAGAAAAAGATTGCTTGATTAGTGTTTTACACCATGATCAAAGATATTTCACTTATACCATCAGTGTATTCCATCAGAAATTAACATCAGTAAAGTATATTTACAAGTCTGAAGAATTTGACTTAATGTTTGGTTTTTTGATGAAAATGTAACGTCGAGTCAAAATCTTTCTAGAGCTATAACTTCACTTCTGATTTTAGGGGAGTGATCTGTGTTAAAGCCTAGGACAGCACACCTCAAATCTGAAGGCCTGGACTTAGGATGAGCCCTATTTTATATAAGAAAGGACAGCGGACTCGATCCTGTGAACGGTAAATCGAAGTTGGCTTCTGTAAGCGCGCTCGCTAACCACTAAGCCAGGGCCGCGGGCCGCAAATTTTTGGAAATGTAACAACAAATTTGATTGGCTGTGAATCTAGCGCTCACTATAACAGTGTGTTAAAACATAAAGCCAATTAAATGACCTACATGTAAATAAGCAGAGAAGCCCTGGTAAGACCAGTATATAATTAAACAGGATATTATCTACAGCCACATTTTACTTAAGTGTTGGTAAAAACAGGGGCTAGGTCCTCTTCATTGTTTGGTAAGTAAGGTCACACATATCTGTGGAGAAAATGACAGAAAATTAAATAAACTCTTGCGTTGATTTATATCTATAGTTATTATGCCTAAATGTCAATTTGATAGATTTGTTTTTTCATAAGGCGCATTCAAGCTGGAAGCAATATGTGAAGGTACACCTTGAGACGTATTGATTTAACCACATTATTCGTCAAGCTGAGATTGATTCTCACCTGTTTGAAGAAATCGCCTCCAGACTTTAATCTTCAGGAGTTAGCTCCCCTGATAACACATGCCATCTCTCAAATTTACGATCAGGGTTTTTCAGCGTTTCGAACCAATGTTTAAGTCGGTCACCTTTTGAGTTGATGCCCAACTGTACGCCACCTAGAATTACAAGTCAACACATTACTTAATTTGTTTAATTTGTAATTAATTTTATTTTCAAGATTTTTCGATGTGCTTCAAATTATATAATATCAATAAAATGGCTGTGATAAGGTTTTGATAATACATGAAGAACAGATGGAAATATTATTGATACACTCATGGAGGCAAAGATTCAATAGAAGTAATAATCTTGCTTGATTGATTGATTGATTGGTGTTTTACGCCATGCTCATGAATATTTCACTTATATGACGGCGGTGTATTCCAACAATAATTGACATAAGCATAACAAAGATATGAAGTGATTTCATAATGTTGGAAATTTAATCTTCCTCCAGTGCTAAGTAAAGACAAAATAACAACTCTTCAAACAAACTGCTCTTAGACAGAGGACATAATAATTTTGAAAAACATCCCAGACACTACTGGAAACAAAGATTGATTGATTAATTGGTGTTTTACGTCGTGCTTCAGGGTATTATACGACAGCGGTGTATTCCAACAATAATTCACAAAACCAAGATGAGAAACATTTCAATAATGTTGGAAAGTTAATTTTCCTCAAGTGGTAAGTAAAGACAACATTGCTACTCTTCAAACAAAGACAATACAGGACAATTACAAGATGTGACACAATGACACCACAAACAAATTTGCCTCATGTTTATCTTTAGCTCTAAGAGCCCCAGGGCAACAGAAATCTCCTTCCAACCGCCCACCAGTAACAAGTGTTCTTCGTTTCATGTCCATAGTATTCAAAGTGCATCAGATAACACTGTTTGTTTGATTGGGGTTTAATGTCGTACTCTAGGGTATTTCTCTCATATGACGATGGATTGTCCTCTTCCCACAGCTCCATGCCTTATTATGGTAGAAAACTGAGAGGAAACCTGAGCAATTAAGATACCAATGGGGAAGTTTAGTGTTCAAGCCGATGTAAAATAGTTTGTTTGATTGGTTTGTTTGTTTGTTTGATTGGGGTTTAACGTCGTACTGAACGTCACTACACTTATATGACGACGTGCCAGCCCAATGGGTGATGGAAAACACCCTCGACACCACTGGCAACAAACAAAGACAAGACTAATACAGGAAAACAACAGGACATAATACAAACACCACAAACAGATCGGCTTCCTGTTCCCCTTTAGATCTGAGAGAACCAGGGCAGCATGAAGCTTCCCCCAACCACCCACAATGTAAAATATACATATACGAGTCTATATTGATCACCTACCAATGAAATCATTTGTCTTTCCGATATCTTTATCCCAGACTGTAATCTCAAGAATCTTTTTGGCTAATTCGTTTTGTTTGATTTCATACACAAACTCCTGAATAAAATAAAAACAACTTGATATAAACCTTGAAGGTTCAAACAGTTATCTTTTTAATTTGTCAAAGGCAATCCAGTTGCTCCAATTAATATAGAATTGAGTCCACTATTAAGGTCATGCTGGACCCCTTGGTTGATTTTCAGAACACCTGCTGTATTTAGTTTCTAAAGCAGAAGACTATAAATCTGTACCATATATATGTATATTTATTTTTGGAAAAGCTTGAATAAAATTTAGTCTGTATAAATCAGATAATGTCAAAAGATATTAAAGGTCTAGCACTAATCTGCTATTAGCAACTGGGCTAAGCTGTACAGACTCTCATTTTTTTCAAAAACAAGTTATGTAAAACGATGATGGCAATGTTGTTCTGTATATTGTACTGATTGAAGTTCAACTAAAAAATACAGCTTATTAATTGATTGATTGATTATTGTTTTAGGCCACATTCAGCTACTCTGAGGCCTGAACCCAACTCATTGAAATGAAAATTTCTGGTTCCTTTTGGCAGTTTTTAAGATGATTATCTTACCTCGTGAAAGTCAGGGTTTAAAGTCCTCTTCTTGATAGAAGTCTTGTATTTGGATCTCTTTTCTCGGTCAGGTTTCAAGTATCTGTTTAAAATAAAAGAGATGTGGATACATTTTATTGCAGTGAGGGAGACTCAACCAGGACAACCACAAAAGACTTGGTTTATTTAAGGTCAATTCCCATAAAGATATTCCTTTTTTAGTCTAATGTCAGACTGGCAGAAAGTATGTCCACAACCCTGGTTGACATGATTCAAGATCAGCATTTACGTACTTTCATTGTTTGTATGGATTGGGTTTAACACTCAAGGGTATTGCACTTAAAAGACAATAGATTGTTTACTTCCCACTGTGCCATACTTTACTAAATTGGCAATTGCCAAAGCCAGACCATGTGACCATAGCTTGACAGACAGACTCAAACCTGTGAGCCATAAATCGGAGTAGGTAGTTTGTTTGTTTGTTTGTTTGATTGGGGTTTTACATCGTACTCAAGGGTATTTCATTTATATGACAACGGATTGTCCACTTCACACTGTTCCTTGCCCATGTGTGGTGGAAAACTGGGAGGAAACCTCGTAAAAACCACCCCCGCGATTGCCGGAGCCACATCTTGTGACTCACTCATATATCTGAGTATCGACATAAGGACTCGATTCTGTGAACGGTAAATCGAAGTAGGCGTTAGAAAGCGCGCTCGCTAACCACTACGCCACAGTCATGGGTTTAACCACTAAGCCACAGCCGCAGGCCCACCATGCTTAAGGGTATTTCGCTTATATGATAGCGGTGTATTCCAACAATAATTGACACTGGCACAACCATAAAATGTGATTGATTGATTGATTGGTGTTTTAAACCTTGCATAGACATATCAACTAACTGGACTGTTGAAACACACCTACCAGGTAACTGTATAGTTGTCCTGGCTTTTCCTTCTTGGCTGTACAACGGAATAAATTTCTGTTTCTTTTTTTGATTGTCTGGACTTTTCTCCTCTGTAACAGAATCAATATGGAGTCCCTAAAAACAAATGAAAATCAATTGAAAATAATATAAATTAATTTTCACTGATTTGTGATTTACATCGTGCCCAAAATATATTTAATGTTTGTTTCAACAGTAATTGAAATCAGCACAATCATAATATTTGAAGCATTTTGTTAGTCTTCCAGTGCAAAATAAAAATAGCATTGATATACTCCAAACAAACTGCCCTCCATCAGAGGGCATTATTTAATTAATGAAATGGCCACATCATGTCATGTTAGTGATTTTTTTATCTGTTAAGTTCTTAATTTCAACTTTAAGCACGACATTAACCTCAAATCAAACAAAAAGGGATTCGGGGGTAAAATTTCACTGAATCAGCAAGTCGTCAGGTGGTCAATAGTTTTAATAAAGGTTTATGCTTAACTTTTCCTAAAAGCAAATTAGGCCAGTAGATTAATTAAATAAAAAAAGCTAATATATCAAGCTCGAAATAACAGATCACTATTGCTCTGTTGACAACCATCATGCTATAACAGATCTTATAACTCTGGGCTTAAATTGATAGTTACCTGTAATTTACCTGTAATTGATAGTTACCTGTAATTCTGATGATAACTCAAGGAAACCATTGACAGCAGGAAGAGGGTCCTTGACTCTATTGTCACCGGTTGGAGTGCTGTCAATCAACTTTTTCTTTGGGGAATTCCCCTTTTTCTTCTTTCCTCCACTGACCTGTTCTTGCACTTCATCAGATTTTCTATATACCTGTATGCAACAAATATTCAAAATACATGTATCTATTTTATTCTGATTTAATAACACATCATTCAGTAACTCTATAATTCAATAAAGATAAAAATGTTGAATAATCCATTCTATTAATGTTAAATCAAGTTGTATTTTTGTCTTGTAAATGAGCACATGTAAATGACTGTCTGTTGAGCAAAGTTCAAGTCAGCGCCAGTGGTGTCCCTTTGCCTGGTGCTAGTAGAAATTGTACAGGACAAGTCAACCTCAGGTTTCCATTGCTCTGAATTACAAATGATTTGTTCACCATGGGTATTGTTTTAACCTTTTTTGACCGATTGATTGATTGGTGTTTTATGCCGTGTTTAAGGGTGTCTCACTTATATGATGACAATGTATTCCAACAATTATTGACACTGGCGCAACCAAGTTTTCATTATGTTGAAGTGTTTATCTTCCTGCAGTGAAGACAACATTGCTATTCTAAAAACAAACTATTACCAGAGGACATAAGATTATCCATCAAAGTGGATTCTTGACCAGGGCAACCCCATTTTATAAAAAAACATATTTTTTCACGCAAATGTTCAGTTAGGTTTAGTGGAGGTATGCAAATGAAAATTCACATGTATGGTCACCATTCACACAAAATAAGTCCAGGGTGATGATAAAAAAAGCTTGAAAAGTGATGATACAGGTAATTTGGGATTCATAAAAAATATCTCTGAAAAATATATTCGCATGTTGAAACTTAAGCAATAATTAGAACTTACTCTTCTCTCTGTACATTGAAGTATTGACAACAGTAAACAAAGCAGGTGGCCCGAGTTCATTCCAATATGCATTGAATATAATAGTAAAATGTGAGGTGTAGTGGGGGAGATTGGGCTCCACTTGTGAGAAAGAGCAAGGACTATATGGGAATCAGTAATAGCATTCTATACAGCAATAGCGTGGACGTCAGAGGAAACACCTTTTTTAAAAATTTCTTTGGCCAAAACTAATATAGATTGTTTTCGTGTTTATTAACAAAAAACGCAGACCTAAAAAAACTCAGCTTTTGCTTCATTTCATTGGCACAAACTTGTTTACATGCAAATCTGATCTGTGCATTTTAAGGCAGGCCTGGAGTACCAATAAAATAAGTTACAGCTGCAGATGTTTTAATCATTTACACGTGCGGAACATATGGATGAGTGAAATGTTGGGAAAAGGTGTGCATATTAAAAACTTCCATGTTGTCTTTAATAAAGACAACATGGAAGTATTATTAACAAAGCCTATTTATAAGAATGATCATTCATGCAAATTTGTTTTAAGTTACTAAATGATCGGTTATGGGGATTTTAGAAAAAATAAGGCATGGTTAAGCGATGCTTATCTATCAGTTATCTGCGAGAAGATATTTGACTATGTATGCATTTGATATCTTATCACTGACCGTCATATTTTCTGGCACTGAGATACTTGGTTTCCATCTGTCCAGCAGCTCATTCACAAATTTCTTGCATTTAGGGTCATTCTTGTCTAATAACTCGTACATATACTCCTCCAAATCATGGCCATCTTCCATAGATAGAATATATCTGTGGAATGAATATAACACAGCTTAATCAAATGCAACAATCATTCAAATGAGTATTTTACTTGTGACTGCTTCTTATGTCCACATGTTGTCTAAATCTGACAGACTGCGTTAGATTTATTTGAAACTTGTAGACATACCTGTCCCTCGTGATCGCCATGTGTGGGCAAAAGAAGCAGTCACAAGTGTTCTATTACAAGTGTTCATCTTCTGAACTACTAGTTTCAAGGTACAAACTAGCTTGTTAAATCAAGAGGTTTTGAGAATTAATTCAATTTGGAGTACAAATTTAAAGTCACCCAGTGTAAAAAAAAGAAGAGCTCAAGTGAGTCGCAATCTACGCCTGAAGAAATCTTGCCACACGGAATATCAAATAGAGTTTGAAAAGAATCCACCAGCCAACAAGTGACAGCATCTCTAGACAAGAATACACCAAATAAAATCCTACATGACCTCTTGACACATGGAATATCCTAACACTGTCTTGTCAAATGAAACACTCATACTAACTTAGTTTGAATTGAATTCCATAAGCAGCTTTCAAGTCAATGTCCATAATCGAAAAGTTGACTAGAGATTTCAAGATATCATACTCAATCCAAATTTAGAATTTGCCTCCAGGTGGTGCAACCTGTAGGTTAACGTACACCAAAATTGATCCCAAGTGACATCTTGTCACATGAAACACTCATACTAAGTTTGATTCGAATTTCACAAGAAACCAAATTTATACTTTGCCACCAGGTGTCGCCACCTGTAGTCAGACATACGCCAAAAGCCTAAGATCCTAAGTGACATCTTGTCATATGAAACAATCATATAAAGTTTGATTCGAATCCCGCAAGAAGTTTTCAAGTTAATATACAGAAACCAAATTTAGACTTTGCAACCAAGTGGTGCCACCTGTAGTCAGACATATGCCAAAACTAATCCAAACGAACGTCTTGTCATATAGAACAATTATATATAGTTAGATTCGAATTCCACAAGAAGTTTTCAGGTTAATATACAGGGACCAAATTTTGACTTTGCCAACAGGTGGCACCATCTTTGCCTACTAGGGCGCCACCTTTAGGCTAATACAAATCCCAAATCATGTCTTGTCACATGGAACAATCACACTAAGTTGTATTTGAATTCCACAAGAGGTTTTCAAGTTAACATACAGAACCCAAATTCCGACTTTTGCAACTAGGTGGCCCCACCTGTTACAGTAGGTTGACTTAGAACACCCACACTAAGTTTGATTTAAATTCAATAAATGTTTTTTAAGTTTATGTCCAGAAACCAAAAAGTTGACTGACGGCGTCCTGTCAAATGACGGGCGTATAAAAATGGGGAATGGGGAGAAAGTGGAAATTTCGAGAGAGTTATTCAGACCCCTAGCTTACATGCGAATACGTATCTTATAGACTATATAGTACATAGAGATATGAGGTGCGGCTGTACCAAAACTCTAGAAACAAGGTCTGCCTCTGAATACTAAATAATGTGGAATACACATGACCTTATTACCTCGGAAGACATTTTTAAGCGAGTGTGGTACTGCTAAGAAATGATTGCTTCTGACATAAAAATTGGATGTCGATGGTCATTTTATGTGTCGGTCTAACCCATAAGTGTTCAAATCAAGGAAGAACACAATATGGTTTAAGTCAGGGTGGCCGTGGGGTCATGCAATTTTTATATATTGGAAGATAAAGGGCAAAACAATGGCTTAGAAATCTTGTAGGTGGGAAATTGATACACAATAATCTAATTCCTACTTTCTTTCCTGATATTTAAATAAAGTTATATTTGAATTTCTCAAATGCGTTGACATGTTTGAGTTCTCCCTTTGCAAAAATAGAATTGAAAACCATCAGAAATTTAAATAAAAAAATATTGTTGGTAGATAAAATACTAGTACTAATTCAGAGTTTTAGGACACTGGCGAGAGCGGCAGATCCATTTCCAACCACTGACCTGGGTTGAGATAGGCGAAACCTAGGAATAAGCCGTATATATTGTGCTAAGCTGCATCCAGCTATTCTCCCCAACCCGACATAAGTACCAATAACAGGCCGCATCAGTAAGGGGGCGCGCAGCGCCCCCTTACTAAAATAAAACCAAATCCAATGATAATATCTCATTTATCCCCACAGCCTACTTTACAGGCTTCTTCCAGCACTTAAATTTATTTTATTTTTTTTTATTTATTCAGATTCATGATGCATATACATAATATGGACATCAATAGGGAAGCCCAAACAGGTGACGAACACCTATACTAGTCGGGAGCCCTTTAAAATACATTGCAGTTTAAATATATACAAACACAATAAGTTTATGCTGCATGCTGTGTAATAGGGATCGCCAGTGAATAAAAGGGAGATAACTATATAACTCATATAACAGGAAGTGCAATCCATCTCATCGACTAACAATAACATGGTATGAATATTCAATAGAATGCTATTGTTAATCAATGACAGAGATGGTATACCTGTTATGCGGGTGACAGAGTTATCTACCTTTTTAGCCGCTGGCGATCCCCATTCCACTTATTTACAACGTGTTTCTAGTGACTATATAGTACATCCACTGAATGGACTCAAATTTAGCTATCGGCTATAGGAATTAATTTTTTCATCTTTATAAACTTTAACTTTTAATTTTAAAATATACGAAAATTATCTTTTTGCCCAAGATATCCAGAAAGACCCGTTTAGAATCATTGTGTTTTATACAATCTGTGTTCACCTATACCAACGTATCAGTCTAGCTTTGATGCGCAATCTGATATTGAATGTCACACTATATAATATCAATTGTTTTATGCATTCTATTTGTGTATAGTTTGTTTATATTGGATCAGCAACCTTGCTCACCTGTCCTTCCTCGGTGTCCTGCTCTCCCTGCGGGCAGAAAGCAACATTTCTCAACATATCTGTCTTGTAATCCGACATAATCCTTACGCGCCACCATCAACTCGAACTCCCGTAGTTTACGCTCAACCTTAGCCTTTATTCCTGTGTAAAGCAAATGAATAATAGACCTACAATAGGCACCCGCTATATGAGATTCAGAACTGTTTACCTTCTTTAAATGTGGGTTAGTGATCTTGCTATATATAGGAATCTATGAAGCGATCTTAGCCTCAGTTAACTGCCATGACGACACAATGGCTTCAGTACTGGACGTCATAACAATGAAGATGAACTCGGGCTAAGATCGCTTTGTGGAAAGGGCCGCTATTGTGGAGTTTCATGAGAGTACATGGGTGATTTTTGTTGTACGCCGCGCTCAATGACATTTCCCTTGTATGACGGCGGTGTCATCATTTATTGGCACCAGCATAAGAATGTAATGCGTTATGTCATATCAGTCAACAGTTTTTACCATAAAGGGGTTTCTTAAGAGTTAAGGTGAGCGCAGATCGTATTCGTGCTGTTCTTAAGTAGTAGCGATACTCCCGGCTGAAATAACTCCTATATCCCTTGAAAAGTTACCATTAAATATAGTTAAATATGGCATCGATTTATCGTTTTTTCATTTTGTAAAATAACCTGAGGGTTACAGATTTATGCTTTCCAACGACCACTGGCAACTGACATTTTGGGCGTGGCCAACCCTGTCCATGACGTCACGCGACTAACACTCAGTCAACCTACGTGGCGACTATTTTTGGTTAAAAGCCAACAGAACACATATTGCAGATAACTCTCTAAAGCGCAAAATTCGACATTGATTTTTGGCGAATGTTTGTAAATAACTATAATCAACACAGCCTTAAACGCATTATTTACAAATTTTTAAATCTAAAATGAAACATTTGATATGTTAAAAATTTTAAATTTTTAACACTTACGTGTCTCCTTTTCAATTCAATCTGTTTCTCTGTTTGGAATTATCTTAAAGACCTTAGATAAAATAAATTGACTATATGTTCACGCCCAAGCTTAGCTGAAATACGACTGAATGTGGCGTACCACACCAATCAATCAATCAACCAACCTGTGCCTACAATTATTTCTATTGATGATATCCCAAACAATCTGATGTTAATATTTTCTAACTGACAATTGTGCCTCAGGCAAGCGCACACTTAGTGTTTACAGGTTTCCTCCCGGCTTTCCACAGTATTTCTCTCGGCTTTCGACAGTATTTCTCTCGGCTTTCCACAGTATTTCTCTCGGTTTTCCACAGTATTTCTCTCGGCTTTCCACAGTATTTCTCCCGGCTTTACACAGTATTTCTCCCGGCTTTCCACAGTATTTCTTCTGGCTTTCCACAGTATTTCTCCCGGCCTTCCACGGTATTTCTCTCGGCTTTCCACAGTATTTCTCCCGGCTTTCGACAGTATTTAAGTTATAAATGAATAATTCGTAGCCATATAAATGAAATATCTGTGTATGACGTTAAACATGTAATTACTACCATATACTGGTATTGAAAAACGTGACATGAACCAAAGCAAATAACCAGCCAAAATTTGTTATAACATATCTGCCCATATTCAAAGGTATAGCGATTTTCCTTTACATCTCTCGCAACTACATTCGTCAACTCTACCCTTTTCATATAAAATTAAAAACATTTCTTGTTTGGGAAAACTCTACACATCTTGTCCGGGGCGGAAAGCTTTTATCATTTTTTCTATCGTCCAAAAGTAGTTTCTAAAAACTAGTAATAGTGCATAACACTTCTTTAAATAAACAAATAGTTTACAGATAAATACTATAGGAAACGATGGTTCTTTGGACGTTCTATAATTAATGAAATATTGTGCATGCTGGTACACCATTATACCTTGAGAATAACTGTAAACACGGAGGTATCTTGTATTCGTCAGACCTACGTGCAAATATGTACAAAACTTACATTTACAATCGATCAACAAATTTTGCTTAAAACTGCTTGCCCGACAAGACTTCTTAAAACTGAAAGATTTTAAATCAATGAAATGTTGCATTTTATCAACGAATCAACTACTCTACAAGCT
>JAVFBX010013438.1:0-18421 GCA_034783855.1 Mopalia kennerleyi | reverse complement strand
TTATTTAATATTTGATTGTTGCAGCATATAATCTATAACATCTCGACCGATAGTTCTACGTATCTGTTTAGCTCTATGTAACTAATTTATTCCATTTTAATTATATTAAAATGAATTCCTATCCGTTGAATAGCTGTTTGCTTCGATATGGTGGTGGACAGAATACATGTTAACATATTTTGGAAGATAATTTTCAAAGATAACATTTATTCAAAGGACAAGTCTCCCTGTCCTACCACATGGGAGCCAGAATACATAACAGCAGACTAACTTTTCCACGTTTTAAATTGACGAAAAGGATGCATTGGTATGCAATTAGGATGGAATAAAAAAATAAAGCCCAGTAGAATTAATCACTGGTTTGTGACAACTGGTCCAGCCTTGACATACAAAATCGGCCCTCTATCGGACCATAATTGGGACGACATAGGCACAATACCGCATCGCCAGTACAGGCCCTGTTCAGTCATGCCAATGATGGCCCAGTTTTTTTAATATTCCGGCTGAATGCTGGGTTACTTGCCGATGGATTACACGTGATCTGACCGGGATTGGCCCAGCACCACAATGTTTGCTGGGTATATAGATAAAACATTACAAGTTTCATCAAGGTACCACCTAATAGATATTCACTCTCCTACTACATTTGACAATTAGTGACATTAATTTTGTCGGCAGGAGAGTGGCCATGTCAAAAGTCTAAAAGACACAAACCCAACGCTAGTGCCAATACAGTATAAAAATACCTCAGAAAAGCGGGAATTTTTATTTTTATCCAGCGAGTAAAGTAATGATTATAGCTCAAAACGAAAAGAATATCCAGAATGACTCACTGTATTTCTTTATTTTATTTTTTTGCCAGTTCAACTGCTAAGAACAAAATATCGTTAGCATGTTTTCCCTTTGTTTATTTTTTAAACTACCCCTATCCTGACTACAAATCCCAACAGTTATTAAATAACGTAGGAGAGTGACTATCTGCTATAAGGTAGCTCACATCAGTGTGGTATGATTTAAAACCCGTATAGGTCTACACTGTAAACACACGTAAACTATTTATATTGCCCCGATCTGCATAGGTTAAAACCGTATCCAAATAATAAAATCACAAATAAAATGGATATGTTTGATTACCCCGAACAGTTATATATAAAAAAAACTAATAAATAAAACAATATAGAGTCACATTTAACTAAAATGATTCATGTCATTGATGAATCGTTTAATTTGTAAACTTTATTAAACACCTGTAGTTTCTACACACACGTTTCTGTGTGTGTTTTTAATATTAGCAGGTGTTCTATTCCTAATATGCGGATTTGTATCTGCCTATAATTAATCAAAAATAAAACAATCTGTTGCTACAAAAATAATACAAAAGTTTCTCTGACAGATTGCATCTTAATTTCCAACATTTTCACTTCATTTTAAGTCGTCAGGGAAATGTCATAAGAAGGGAAAAATATCGCCTTTCAACCAGATGTGTGGGTGTACTCCGTTCTGATCATCTACAGGGACTACAGGTATCAATATAAAACGGTATCAAGTGAAAAACGTCTAGATTTTTTAAAAAACTTGACGGATGCTTAGTTTGAGAAACGAAATATGTCTTTGTGGACTTAAGTAGCAACTGACTGGTGTTCAACACCGTGCTAATGGATATTTCATTAATATAAACGACAGTGGATTCTTCAATTGCAAATAGCCACACATCTATAGCATGTTCCCCCAGGGCTAAACAAATACCATACGTCTGTGTTTGGAACATACTGACATAAGCGAGAGGACCAATTTCACGAAGCCATTTCTTACTAAAGTGAAAACATACATTTACAAACTCCACATTGTACTGAGGTTATCTCTTATGTAATACCTATTAGTTCCATACGGTACTTGGTGTTAACAAGATACTGATCATATGAAACATCCAGAATATGAATTTAGTGACAGTTACCATTTATAGTTACAGATTTTACTTGGGGAACTCGGCCCATGAAGACTATGATTGATTGGTGTTTTACACCGTTCTCACGGGAAATTTCAAATGTAATAATGACGGCTTCGTATTCCAATCATTATGGACACTATAGCACAACCATAAAATGTGAGGTGTTTTGATAAAGTTGGACATTAATCTTCTTCCATCGCTAAATAGACATTATTGCTACACAGAAAACGGACTTCCTTTAGCCAGCGGGCACCTGCCTTGTGACCGGTATGTACTTACATGAGACGGCATTGGTCTGGGTATCGGTTTTCGTCAGGCTGAAATGTCCCGTCCCTACACTGAAGACAGCGGTGTCCATCACTGTTTGGACAGCTATCCATATAATGTCCTGAGAACACATACAAACAAAATATGCCATTATATTCTTACAAAACAGATTTTTTCCAGAACAAATTTGCTGATATTAGATATCGTGTAAAATAATAATGCAAATAATATCTGTCATAATACTAGCAAATATATCATTTACAATTTTTAAACGACCATACCTTGAAAATGCCAAACATAAAGCAAGTAAAGAAAAAAGAATTTGAAATTGAGATTGCATACCGGGAAACGCAACCTTATTTCCACTAATATGCTAATTGTCCACACGTGTTGGTCATAGATTCATTAATCAATATGTTGATTGCGTCTCGTATAGCTATCAAGAACAGATCTTCGAATACTTTCCGTCATAGCATGACGGCAGGGTATCGTTTTCACAGACCGGCCATATGTACGGTACATCAGAGTAGGACTAATGTGCAGACACGCTAACCACGAAGCCACGACAGTGGGCCCTAGACATGAAAGGACTCTAAAGACAACCTTTTATTTACTCTACATCATGTGTTGAAATGCGTTACTTTCTTGATGGTCTAAAATACTGTCGAAATGTCTCAATGAAGTATCGTATTTTCCCATATATTTTTAGTTCCTACCGTTGGGTTACATGATAAACCTTTCAGTGGACCAGCTAGAGAAATTAACAGTACTATATAAATTGTCTCCTTTCGTTTTTCCGCAATGATTTATGATGTAGTGAGTGATAAAACAATCGCAATCCTAGCCCTCGTAGACGGTGTGCTTTTAATATTTCAAACAGACTGACGCTTTTCACTCCCTTCTTACAGACAATTCAGAAATAATTAAACACGTTCTATTTTTTGCAACAAATTTTTTTAAACTCTAGCACGAAGGAAAAGTTTTAGAAGTTTTGCGTTTTTTTTTTGTTTCTATCTTGAAAGAAGACAATTGGAAGAGCTGATTGACCGCGGAAAGAGCAATGGAATGCTTGTTCACATGAAAAGCTTGTTCGGTCACACAGTATTTAATTGGTTTTTAGTTATTTCCGGAACGTTCTTCTGCTGTTGTACGACACACAACAAGAAAGTAAATCTCAAGATAAGATAACTGAGTACGAACATTCCTGAATCTCAGTGAATAAGGAAATGATGACATTCCTGAATCTCAGTGAATAAGGAAATGATGACATTCCTGAATCTCAGTGAATAAGGAAATAATGACATTTATAACATTGTAAAATATAAAACAGAGACAATTTGCCAGGGATAAGGATGTTCAAAGTTTTATTTACATCAAACCGTTTTTTTTTTACGATATTAGGTCACAATTAAGTTTCAATGTGACATCATGAAATTAAACAGCGCTTTAAAGATAAACCATACCATGAGGACCAGGGTCCGTATTCATACAGTTACTTAAATACTTCTTAAAGTTTACATCATTTTAAAAACATTAACAATCTTTTGCTTAACTTTGTATGATCCTAAATGAAAGATTTTAAGTGAAATTGATTATGTGTAAACTTAATTATTTCAGTGTATATTTTTTAAGGATGAAATAAAAGGGTGAAATGTTGCTAAATAATTCTTAACTTTAGGAAATACTTAAGCCGCTTTATGAATATGGACCCTGTGCTGAAGACATAGTGTTGCGATGACAGTTACGTTCAACGTAAGCCGATATCTCTTTGTGAAACAGACCCCAGCTTATGCCACACTACTTTTCCATAGAACTAACGCCAACTGAGCACTTAATGTTATAAAAACACCTTGCAAATCAGAGATTAGACACAATTCACTAGAACTAGTTCGTCGCAGTCGTATGAGCGCTTATGTCACTTGCGATTACTTGGAACTACTTGCGACCACTTGCAACTGGTCGTAGAAAGTAGAACATGCGTGACTATATCCGGAATTGGACGGCAACTAGTTGCCGATTGACACTGCAGAGACGCAGATGTGTTTATGTCCCATTCGAACTTCGATTAAGCCCCGGTCACAACCCACCGTGTGTGTTTTTAGTCCCTACGTTTTTTGGGGGAGTTTGTAGTGGGGGTGAATCCGTAGTTCGAACGCAGCGAAATTTCCTCATGCACTAAGAGTCCTACGGCGTGTCTGTGTGCTCCCAAATCCGTACTGAGGCGGTACTCACCACGTATGGATCTCCAAATTTAGCCCACGTTTTTGCAAGTAGACAGCACGCACTTGCAACTACGGCGGGTTGGGGCCTCGGCTTTACCAGTATCTTGCGGGAGACGAATTGGTTTATTCCACTATTAATTCTGGCACCCTCAAATAATGGAATTAATAAACACACCTTTGCTTAAGATAATGGTGAAGCCGGTGATTGATCTTGAAACGTGAGGGGATATAGGTCACTGGGTCAATCAATGAACCATCAAGTCAGTATCATTATACATGACGTGCATCTTGTCGCTTTAAAAATAAACTGCAATTAGTTTTAAACTCCGGCATTTGACCGGCTTCCATTGGTAATCTTCATTAATATCTAATTGCTGTTTTCAGTGGGATTCGCCAATCTGCTAAATGCGGCAGAGTTGTAAATTTCCTCGTGGATCCGAAAAAAACACATCTCCTTGCAACACCAGTCTATTTCTCAGCCAAGACCTGTAATCCTGGACGCCTGGAGATCGATGGTAAATCGGTATTTAGAGCTTATCTGATGCTTAAAACAGAAGGGAATGTAACAAGCTTTATACGCCTAGTAACAGTTCGTTTCCCAGCCCCGGCCTACACCGGCTCATATTGAATAGAATTGTCATCCTCTCAAATTACTTAAATTATTTAAATCCCTTTAATATTCGCCCATGAATTAGTGTTACCGTTCCTCCAGTTCCGAAAGAATTGTATCATCTAAACAAACAAAATTATGTTTTTGAGATTTGAGAATTGTTTCATCTAAACAAACAAAATTATGTTTTCTGACAGATGATGACGCTTTATATCCGAAAAAAGATAACAACACCAAGTTTTCTGTTAACAGTATTTAGGTAGCATTGAAATCTTAAATTCATACAGACATCGCGGTTATAAGTATAGAGAAGCGATTGTCTGCATGCCGGAAATATGAAATAAACGTTGTATTTAATTATGAAAGAAGTTTTTGTCCAAAAAGATAAAAACAGGAAATGAGAGAAACGTCATATGACTTTTCCGTAGACAACTTCTTAATCCCATTTTAGTGGGAGATCGATGGTATGCCGTTTGTTTAATGTTTTCTGATATTAATACAAAGAGGAAAAGGCAAGCTGCCAAACAGCTTCATTTCACCTGATTTACACATCCTACTGAACTGAACATAGATGATTAAATCATAAACCGCTACACACCAATCCGCCGAAAAAGGGGATATATTCACAACAAACTTGGACAATGATTTCAAATCCAATTTAAAGCTAGATTTAAGAGTTGCGTTGACAAAGTGGGCTTAGCATAGATATCATCGCCGAAGAATTTGACTCATTGTGTACACATGCAGTTCAGGAAGTGACACGTCCCTTTCGCGCACCTGCAAATCATACTGATAAAAATGTTATTGAAATTTAACGTAAAATCGAAGAGATGTTCGAATGAAAAGATATGATATTCTCATGAATGAATTGTATCCCTTGGAAATAAAAAGAAACGGAAATAAACAAGTTTTGTGTGACCGGTGGTATGGTCCGTTCTCGATGTTAACCCCCCAAAATATTGATCGATCAACTGCATCACATGTAAGGAAGAGTTATTGGTGTTTATCGCCTTTCTTCAGAGTGGTTCAACAATAAGACGGCGGCGTACTCCAACAATACTCACAAACACAAGTATAACATGTTTGTGTTTGCTGTGTTAATTAAATGGGATAAGTTTAATATCCCTCCAGTGCTTTAAAAGACATGCATGACTGTGCTCAAGAAATACTGACCTTAGCCGGGGAGTATGTGATAGAAATGAGAGGTATGTGTTTGTGTCCACGGGGAGGGTGTGTCACTACCATACTGTCATTAATAACAATGGAGGAAACACATCCTAGTAAGGAAGAAATCCCCAGATTCCAAACTCGAGGAATAACTTGCTATGTATGCATCACTGACACTTTCCACAGATGGGTGAATATCACTGGCAACTTTGCCACGTATTGACGGATGTGTGACGTGTGTCAATGACAATTTTGTCTGAATGGTTGGACGCGTCACTGGCAATTTTGTCACTTGGGTGGATGCGTTACTGATAATTTTGTCACTTGGGATGAGGCGTCACTGGCAATTTTGGCTCATGGATGGACGCTTCACTGTCAAATTTGGCATATGGATGGACGTGTTACTGGCAATTTTGGCTCATGGATGGACGTGTCCCTGGCAATTTTGGCTCATGGATGGACGTGTCCCTGGCAATTTTGTCACATGGATGGACGTGTCACTGGCAATTTTGACACATGGATGGATGAGTCACTAGCAATTTTGCTACGTATGGAGGGATGTGTTCATGCTTTTTTTTTGCCACGTATGGATGATTTGTCTCGTATAAACGCATGCATTTGAGTGTGTACTAGGTCAAGGCAGAATCGAATTCATGAACCAACGAAAATAGCAGCTGAATTATAGGAAAACATTTGACCGATTTAGTCACGTGAGCATTCAAAAGCAGAAGGGAAATAATTACAAGCTGTAAAACCATTTCGCCAGTTCTACAGATCCCTGAATCTCCGCAAAGTCTAAACTTAACTATTGGGTGAATAACCAGCAAACGTCTTAACATCAATCCACGTAACTGCCGGGGAGACGCTAGGCTGTAATTACTTCAAACTTGAGCAATGGCTTCCCTGTTTTTATAATTCGGGGCTTCTTACTGCTGCGCTGATTATAGCCATTAGTAGCGTCTACCTTTGCGAGTATGGGTTAACTGTGTCGGGACCGGTACTGCCTGCCTCTGGTTGGAGTTTTTTGATTAGGGGTATTTTAACTGCTGGGCTGAGTCTACCCATTAAACAAGCTATCTCTTTGATGCATTTAGTTTTACTCAGAAAATGTCTGTTTCGGAAAATAACACACGTAAAATTTGAGATGCAGGGTCGACCCTGTGTGTTAATCAACTCCGGTAATTAGTAACCCGTAACTCGAATCTGTTCATATATAACTTGGTAGTTAACAAGATACACCTGCAGATATAAATACATCATGATAACATAGCTAAATGGGCAGGTTTGGTTGAGTGGCGGGTTCATATATCCACAGCTGGGGACTAGCTATACAGTTTATTTAACAAGTTCAGTCCAACGGCGCAGCCTTAGATATAACCGAACAACATTGCTTCTTGGGGTTGGGATGACAAGCAGAATTTGCATCGAAGAAAAACACTTGTTAATGTTCAAAACCAGAAAGTCACTCCACTGTGACAGCGCTGTATAGGTGTTAACGGATTTGTTTCTTTTGGGCACAGGACGCTCATGTTGCCCGAAAAATAATGATTGAACATCATATTCAATATTTAAACCAGAAATAAAATCAACCTAGAGATTGAACTAATCAATCAATACAATACAGCAAAACAGGGCGACTATTGTTCTGTCAGACTTGAGACCCGTGAATGTATCAAAGTAACAGAAAGAGATTGAAGGGATTCCTATTAAAAAATACGGATCGTGCTTTCAGACGACAAGTAGCAATATAAACTCAGTCTCCATAAGCAAGTTTTACTAAAATTATGATAAAGTTCCTCCGAGTATTCCATACATTCATAACTACAAAACAATGCACATGATTTTTGTATTATTCAACTAAATGCGAAACTTTATCTCGCACTGGTGATTAAATTTCCATTTATTCCAATTACAGTTGAAAACTTCGGCATCAACACTCTGATAGATTGTTGTTGAAGAACAGTAATGGAATTAACAAAGTATTTATAGAGTCACACAAACCCGGATGTCCATAATCATAACCCAATACAAAAAGAACATGATTTACACCTTCAGCTGACAAACAACCGGCATAATCCACTCCTCCGTTCTGGTTACCATGGCAACAGATCGGCAGCAAATCTCCCGGGACATCTTGACAAGTGTTTTCTCGTGTCAATTGTCGCTTGAAAAAATGAGTAGGAATTTCCTTTGTAATTATGTGAGCATCTTAGCATCCCGAATAAGGCGATTCTGTGTGTATGGTACAATGACAATCAACGATATCCACCTGCTTTTGCGACCATTTGAGCAGCATGATATTGCTACTTTTATCACGGGGTTATATTCGCGACGTTTCTCACACATGACAGCGAGGGAAGCCTCTTCACAATACTGATAACAAACAGCCACAAAATACTAACCAAAGACAAGATCATCACATATGACTGATGTAAGTTCACCCTTTATTTGATAAAGAATACCAAACCATACGGGCGCATACGTCTTAGTATTATGCATTGCAGACTGAGCATCTTCTGTAACGTTTCTGTTATCGTGTTATTTCACTCATATGACAGCGTGTCAGCACAACGGTTGAAGAAAACATTGCCAGCAACAAGAAATCACGATAAAGGGCAATTCCAAGAAGCCCTTAGCTCTAAAGAGCACCAGGGCAACAGGTAGCTCCGCCCACTGTTCTACATTCAAACGTGCTATTATATGTGAACGATGAACATCTCATTAATGAATGTATGTCCGTATTGAATTGAGGGTTACCTAACAATAGAAACAGTATTTCGGGATATAATGTCACTTTGCATGCGGCAACAGACACTTGCCAAACGAGCATACAAACTGTGAGATAGATCCGGATGAAATGGTATATGCCCTGGCCTAAATAAACACACTTATGTGTGCAATATATCACTGATGACAGTAAACATCTTTATTTTACTTTTACACCATTAGAAATGAAAACAACTGAAGACCCTCGTCGAAAAACGTGATAGCAAAAACACATGTTGTCTATTCAGTTTGGCTGGTTTCTGCCGATAATACCCCAATAGTTCCATTTGTTTACTAGCTCTAGAACAACAATATCCCTTGTTAACGTCGTTTTACATCACTCTGATTCACACAGCATACTTAACCATCAGGTTTACTTCTGTCGGCAAAATAAATTGTGAATCGTCTTTTATTTGTTCTGATAAGATTGTTAGTCTATTTGAATGTTCTGGGTTTTATAGAGTTTACATATCTGGGGTTGTTTGACGAATGGCAGAGTTGCTAGGTTTTGATAGCCAGGAATTTTTCAAAGAGATTCCACACAAACAGACGTCTTAATAGATCTTCAAATGCTGAATGAGTTTAAGACAAGGTATTTAAAGCCAACTCCAATCTGAATGAAGCAACACAGAGTTAAACATGTTTGCGAACTCCAGTTCTTTAGCCTCGGATTCAAAATTTGGAATGCGGACAATCTATCGTTGTCAATTAACAGCTTAGTGATTTCTCACCGCCAAATTAACGTCTGAATAGATCTGAAAAGGCTTAAATAAACCAAACCCGATATTTGGAGCGGAAATGCTCCGGAAACAAACGTTGTTCATCAACCAAATAGTCTTGGGTTTTATCAAATGTGCTTGAATAGGTATATACGTGTTCAGCCGACTGGAACGCCATCAATGGAACAATGGTCAAGATAATGAACTGAGTATTCTTGATTATTTTGTTTAGTAATAAATCCTTACTTTTTGTAGATTTTCGCACTTTCGCATAAAGAATAGAAGGCAAATGTTAAAGGAAGATGTGAACTTAAATCTATCCTTTGGCCATTTTAGAAATGTGCAGATATAACTATAAGGGTAGTTTTATGTCCTTGTGTTTGGAAACACTCTAGTACTGGATTTCAAATGGTAACAAAGTGAGCATCAGAAAAAATATCTGAGAATTATACACACAGAAGGTCACTGGTTAAGTTTGAAGTAATTACAGTCCAGTATCTCCCCGGCTGATAGCTGGATTGATGCGCAGGAGTTGGCTGGGCCCCATAGTTAACTACTCAAGCAAAGATTCATCGAGCTAGAGTTGTGTAGATATGGGGTAACGGTCTTAATGCTTGTTATTTTCCCTTCTGTTTTAAGCATCAGATAAGCTCTAAATACCAATTTACCATCGATCTCCCAGCGTCCTAGATTATAGGCCTAGGCTGAGAAATAGACTGGTGTTATAAGGGATTGTCTTTTTTCTTATCCAGGAGGAAACTTTCCACTTTGCTACATAAGGCAGATTGTAGAAAAGCGGAGAATGCGTCAAATTAGATACTAATGAGGATTCCGCTTACTGAAAAGCCGGTCACATACCCAAGTTGTGAAACGGTACAGCTGATGACCTGTATAGATAACAGTTGTGATGAATTGATGGATTGATTCATTAATTGAACTCTCACGTTTTAAGACCAAATACAGGTGGATTGAGAGTTTTTTTAAAAAGGCCGTATCTGCCATGATTTCACTTTTATGACCCCGATGTCAATGTAAATGGTGGATAGAGGGACACCAATCACTGGCACATTTACCCACCTGCGCATTCCCCCCCGACATTGCTGAAAGTATGCACATGAACGTCGAAATCACATCAGTGTGATGACAAAGAGCACAAGTGTGTGTTGAACATCAGACCATTGGTGTGATGGTTATGAGAACATTGCTTTGATGAACATCAGCACATTGGTTTGATGAACATCAGATCATTGGTATGGTGAACATCAGACCATTGGTGTGAATGAGAACATTGGTTGGATGAACATCAGCACAGTGGTGTGACGAACATCAGACCACTGGTGTGACGAACATCAGAACATTGATTTGATGAACAGCAGAACATTGGTGTGACGAACATCAGAACATTGGTGTGACGAACATCAGACCACTGGTGTGACGAACATCAGAACATTGGTTTGATGAACATCAGAACATTAGTCTGACGAGCATCAGACCATTGGTGTGAATGAGAACATTGGTTTGATGAACATCAGACCACTGGTGTGATGAACATCAGACCATTGATGTGGCGAACATCAGAACATTGGTTTGATGAACATCAGAACATTGGTTTGATGAACATCAGACCACTGGTGTGACGAACATCAGACCACTGGTGTGACGAACATCAGAATATTGGTTTGACGAACATTTGAACATTGGTTTAATGAACATCAGACCATTGGTGTGACGAACATCAGACCACTGGTGTGACGAACATCAGGACATGGGCGGGATGAGTACAATAGTGGGAAGAACGTTGTCGTCGATGCGGCGTAGCAATGTGGCCTACAGAGCTTCTAGATACAGAGGTAACCGGCTGAACTTCCAATGAACCCATGGCGTTGTTGTCAGTCACAGTGGAAACTGCATTGACAAGCCCTGTATCCAAATTGGTCAATTTGTTGCTATAAGTATTTGATAAAAAAAAACACTTTTTGTCGGACACTGATGTGACTCCAACTCAACACGATCATGGGAAAGGAGAAATGTGACAATACGCTTAAAAGCAGGAATAACATTTTGCAATGCCACCCGACAGTTGATCTAAAGATTTGTCTCTCACATCTCTATATACGATACATGTTATATGAATCAAATGAAGGTATATCAACTCGTAACCCTCATTGGGCTAAGGACAACACTGTCTCGCGACCCATGCGAGAAACAATCGTACTAAAGAAGACATAACAGGACATCTAGCACACCAAGCAAGTTGTGTAATTAGTGTTTTAAGACATTACTGACCTGAAGAATAGTTCTCACAGTTCAATATGTTGTGACCGGCGGACCAATCCATCGAATCGATTGATTGGTATTTAAAACCATAGTTAACTAAGGGGGGTTCAAGATGTTTTAAAACTTTATCGGCACGGCTTATCCGTCGGCTTATACACTCCCTGCTAATACAGATTATTAGGTTCAATAAGTTTCCGACGACTTTCAACACCAAATCTCGACTATTCTCTTTTTAGTTTAAAACAGCTAAATTTCTTACCTGACGGACATTTCTCTAAATCCTTAACACACTTGATGTTCTCTGCCATTGCAATCTGAAAGGAGGCAAAACAGTATGAATTAACTCCAGCACACAATGTAATAAATAATAAAAATGATAAACTTCGGTTATTTTGGTTCATAAGTATGAAAATAACATAACCAGGACATGAACTTGTATATTAAATAATAATTAATGTTTGACAATTCTTGTCATAACGTCTGTGGTATGGGACCGGATGTTGAACCGAACAGGCAGTATCTATATACAGCTTATCCTACATGTCCCGAGCAAACCACGAGACTATTTATAAGCTCCAAGTACCTCAATATATGCATATGTAGCTCCCATCAACAACCAACAACAATCTCTTTAAATTTTGAATGCGAAAAAATAACAGCCGGCTTCAATTCTGGAAACAGCATCGCTTGTTTGATCGGGATTTAAATCATATACCCATTGATATTTTATACGACGTCGTGTCAGCCCAATGCGGAGAGCCGACACAATCGTGGTCGATGGTAACAAACAATACCTGTCACATGACGCAAGAAAAGGCGCAAAAATTACAAGAATCACCAAAAGACATTGATTCACCCTAGCAGAAAATGAACCCCTGTTCAGGACCAAGAATGCAGCAAGGATTGAATAGTCTCAATATTTCGGACATCAGGTTGAAAATTCTGATTATCGGTTTTTTCGAAATTATAATACTAGTTAGGTATTCTGTTAAACTCTTCTGTGGAAAAACAGACTCGATCTTTCGCCCCCTGTATACCTCCAATGGTATGTTCCTACATGCTGGTCCTACACAGAACAGTATTGAATATCATATCCTGATACCGGACTTGTGTCAAAGCACCCATCACAATGACCTCTTTAAAACTCAATGAACACAAGTTCACACAGAACAAGTCAGCCTTTCTCTTCAGGAAGTATAAAACAGTATAGCGGAAACCCAGTGATTATTTCACGTCCCCTCATTGTGGAGAAGTTTTCCAAAACCGTACCAAGCTAAAACATAGCCAGATCACCGTTAGTGGCGGTCTAACTGTAGATTTTGTTCGTATAATTCAGGACAGTCTATTGATAATGTGACAGAAAACAGTATTTTGTAACATTATACAACAATTTCATCCTCTGATTTTGCAGGCATTATAATTTGATAGCACGGTGAGACTATAATCTTCTCTATAAGCTTAAAGAAGAGATTGTCAGCCGTTCCAAATATGCCATAATGAACACAATAGAAAAACAAAATATACGGCGACCCTTTAGAAAAGCGTCACAATAAAGTATACAGATGTCGTTACAGGGATCCAAACCTAGATTCAACACACAGCCGAACAAATCAATCTCCTGGTGACGATACAAACAGAACGACAAAAAAGACCAAACTGTAATAAGCATCACAGTCCGAACGGAGATAAAAAAAAATCTTTCCGCCTTGCTTTAGAAAACGTAGAAAACGGAGAAAGTATCACAATTTCATCAGAAGCTTTACAAACCTAAACCTGAATAGCGCCAGGAAATACTGTTGACGAAGTTATATGAGTCAATCTTTTAGTGACGTTATAACAAGAAAAAAGTTTATCTTCAAAGTTTCGCTATCTGTATGCCTAAAGAATCCCCAGTGAAATCCCTGGCTATCTGACACACAGTCATTACCAAGACAAACACCAGAAAATGACAGGCAGTTGGAATAAGATACATGACCGAGCTATCAATAATTCTTCTGCCGCTACAAATTGATTTTCTTCATCATAGAGAATACAGATGAGTTCTCAGCGAACATCATTCATCACCGTTCAGAATGCAGAGGGATTATACGGCTATATAACTTTACACAGTTATCCTTACGACTTGACAGTTAAGACTTCAGCTCGATTCGTCTCGGAAAACAGCAGTCAGATTTCTAACCCGTAATATGAACGCCAAGTGGAATAAAATTTGGTTGCCTGGGAAACGGATTTAGGATACAAAAATGCATCTCGATATGCGTCATATCCCGTGAAATACCAAAGGATTTTTTGTTGTTAATAATGCAACAAAAAGTGATAGCGGTGGGAAAAAAAGGGTGTCAGCAGAATCCAATTTGAGCCTGTCCAACAGATAAACCTAATAAAATAGCCCCAAGCAATATTACATCAAAAAGCTTTCCAGCATGTTAAAATCTGGCTTCTCGAAAAAGCCATAGCGTTGACGCGGGAGATCGAATGTTGGCCGATAATTGGACAGAAAACATCGTAAAGTAGAGAAGCAAAAAATTCTGCAAAGCAAATAGCAGTAATATTGGCTTTAATTGTAGCCAGGATAAACGCTTATTGCATGCCAGATTACATAAGGTTGGGATGTTTATGACTTCGTGCATTTGTTTTAACAGAGCTCCTTTTATATCTCACTAAATTGTTTGGTTTTGATGCATTGCACTTACGGTTCACATAATCCTAACCCCAATTTTATTGTGAGACGAAATACTCTCAATGTCAGGCAAGCGAAGAAATAAATAAAGCTTAAATTTTGTGCAAATTTCTTAAAAATATCACATGTTCGCAACTGTTCTCCAAATTCTTTTAGTAACACTTTTGGATAGACCCAATACTTTATTTAATCTTATCATGAAGAATTCGTTATTTTTGCTACTGTTTTGTTATCCCCTAGGGAAATCACAGGACCTTGTGTTTATGCGCCAGTCCTTGATTTGTGTTTTACACCGAGCTTAATGCTATTTTACTTATATAACCACGTATAGTATTATCCTAACCGCCGATGTAAGTCACCATAGACGACACAGAAAGTTACCTACGACAGGACAACACAAAGACGCCACAAACAGGCCGGCTTCGTGCTCCTGTCAAAACTCTAAGAACATCAGGACAATCAGAAAACAAAGACGCAACAAACAGACCGGCTTTGGGCTCCCCTCAAAGGTCTAAAGGCACCAGGACAATCAGAAAACAAAGACGCCACAAACAGGCCGGCTTTGTGCTCCCCTCAAAGCTCTATAAGAACCAGGACAATCAAAAAACATAGACGCCACAGACAGACCGGCTTCACGCCCCCCCCCCTCCCCCCCTCAAAGCTGTAAGAGCACCAGGACAATCAGAAAACAAAGACACCACAGACAGACCGGCTCCACGCTCCCCTCAAAGCTCTAAGAGCACCAGGGCAGTATTAGTTCCATCCTACCATCCACACCAGTCTAAATAGACACTATTTTCAGATTTAGTACAATATGTGGACAGTACTCCCGTTTAATTGATTTGCTCCGGCATCTCTATAAGGTATAAAGCTAAATATGGACAGACCATAACTCCGTATTTATACGTGACAAAATGATAACAAACCTTATTAAACTGTCTATCTTTGAGCTAATTTATACACAAAGAAATCTTCCATCAGGCACCAAAGGGAATTGTGTTCAGTGATTCTATCGGAAAGGATTATACGGTCCCTGAAGCAAAATCCACCAAAGTCTTAGAAAAGAAAGAAGTGGAGCCGTCCGCAAGACTTAAGCCGTTATCTTAAAGCTGAGTTTCAGAGAAAAGCTAGCGTTGTCTCCAATCTAATTCATTTTTACCACTTCAACAAATCCTCTGCCTGGTATATTATGGCAAAAGATGAGCTGAGCGGAGACGAGTTGATACACGACACAGCAAAGATGGTCGGGTAATCCAAAGTCTAAGGCCACATCGACAAATAAATCTTCAATTGAATTTTTGATTGAGGTTTAACGCCAAACGAGTTTATTTCACTCATGTGATGTCGCGTGCCAGCCCAATGGGTGAATTTAGGAAACCACTCACGATGCCACTGGAAACGAACAGAGCCAAACAGTAAAAATATAGCACTATCACAAGACGTAATACAAATACATCAGAAACAGATCCGCTCCATGTTCCCCCTAAGCCAGGGGAACACCAGGGTAACAGAAAGATATGTTTGAGACAGCATGATATTCTTACTGCCATCCCTTCTGAATCCCAGGCAGTTACTCAATAGCCAACTTACTGTTGTAATACAAAAATTTTGTCCGGAAGATCTTATAAAAAATTTACCAGAATTCGGCAATATACGAGACACCTCATTGTTGAATAACAATACATGTATTGCTCTTGTTGTCAGTCCAATACGGTCGAGGATCAGATTCACTATCTTTTGATATGCCCTGCTCATGGGCATATTGACGCCATTAAAATCCAAATGAGTATTTCAAATATCGCACCCACCATAGATTTAATGTGTTAATGTATGTGTAGGCGACAACCCTAAAAGCGTTATGGTTTACTGCCACTATGCTATAAAACACAGGAACGTAATGTTGATTGTTGAACTAAAATTCATTTCGCAAACTTATTTAAAGCGCATGCGTGCTACATTGTTTTATTACATAGTTTTGTCACATGCTTTAACTTAAGAATTTGTCAGGGCCTATGGTCTAACAGTACAATAAGATTTAATTACTGACCGGTATAAACTCTTACACATCTGCCCAATAGTAACCCCAGCCCTAGCACTAAACCTTACTCAAAATCCAAAGCAAAACAAAAACAACAAAAGTGACGTAATATCTTGCATGTCAGGCTTACCTAAATAAACATTACATGTTAATGTATAATCGTTTGACAGTCGTAACTTATGTCCTCCCAAAATATATTTAGTACACCGGTAGTCTTTATGTAGACACGAGAAAATGGAAATACGCGTTGTTTATCCTTTTTCATATGAAGGCTTATCTATATACAGGCACACAATAATTCAGAAGGATTAGTTGTGATTCGGTACAATGGTCCTATCGGCAAGGATTCACCAGTCGCTAAGACAAAACCATGAAGCAGTCAGCAAGGCCAAAGCCTTAAGACTCCCGTAATACAGGATTTTCTCCAACATAATTCTTTTACACCACTTCAACAAATTCTCTGTTTTATGTATTCAGACCATTTCTCCCAATGGGGGAAATATAAGAAGTCCAGATATGATTCGATACCGCGCCTGTCACGACCATTTTGAGGCAGACATTGTGATACAATGTTCGTTCTATATGACGATGTTTGATCGTTTGTTTGATGGGTAACACCATTGTTTATCTACACATTCTTCTCGTAGGAATACAATATTCACCTAACTTGTTTCTATGCTTGCTATCTTAACGTCTCCGTCAAAACGTATTCTCCAGTAAAGGATTTGTGTTTGTCAGAGCGCAAAGAAAACACCACGAGGTCTTAGTCAAAGGCCACAGATGTGACCATCATTCCTTTCTTGTATGACCCATGCATATATATCCTATGGGGAGGGGGTTCAATGCGCAACAGCGGAATGCTGACCCCGCATGGCGAGACCGCCTGGGGACGAGAATTGACAGCAGTGTCAAAGTGGCATCTATTCTACAAAATCAATAGCAGATATGTCTATAAGTATCACAGAGGGTGCTTCGTGAAGCGGATATAATGCTTAATCCTAAAACTAAATCCTCCACGGGGTGTATTGATTAGGCTGTAGTGGCGGGCTGAAGTTACCCGATGCAGCTGACAGTTTTCTGAATAGGTTAACACCCTGCTATAACAACATGGTCCAGACAATACTGGCACATAATAAAAAACAGGAGTAGCTGACCAGTTTTCATGGAGAACGCGTTGACGAAACTAAGATCATCAGCCTGCTGGGTGCCAGTTGACGGACAGCTAATCAAGTCAAGATCGTCATGAGCAACACCTCCCACCCACATCTCAACGGACAGCAAGAAATTCAGCAAAGAATCGAACTTTGAACCCTAAGTAAACATGTTATATCCAGACGACCCAAATATTTACAATGTCAAAGCTTCAGTTACTTTACAAGTTCAGACAGGGAAAAGTGTTTACCTCCAGAGGATAGGTCTACGAAACAAAAAGTTTCTTTCAAAAGCTTGTGAAAATGTCAGAAAACTATCGTATATCATATAATAACAATTATTTCCCTGTATTTAAATTCAGACAGATGCTTTAATACAATATAAATTTAATTGACAACCGGCAAGTCATTTACCATAAACAAAGAAATTAATAACAGTGTATATTTATAAGATGGAAGGCTTTGTATGGATGACAACTTCTTTTTTTTTAGTTGTCATCCATACAAAGTCTTCCATCTGATATGTACTTCGGACTTCTATATGCCTCTCAAAGAATCTAAGTGTATATTTACCCG
>JAVFBX010013327.1:0-18432 GCA_034783855.1 Mopalia kennerleyi | reverse complement strand
GGTACAATATAAAATACATAGAGTTGTATCCCTGTTTGGTGGGGGTTTCTTTTTCCTCTTATTGGCCAGTGCAGGAAACGTTTCCGAAGACATTCGTGATGACGTAACGCCGGGCCTAGGGGGGCCTGAAGGACTATGATAAGTGGCGGAATGTCGGTGAGTCTGGGAGTAAGACATAGGAACCGCATCAAACGTTTGCTGACCTGAAGATATCTGACTATCCCAACTGGGTACCCCCGCCTCCAGGCTGTAGTCCTGTAGTCACAAGTCTGTGGCACCCCATAGCTGAACCAGTTGGTGTCAGGTACCTGACCAGCAGGAGATGGTCTTATTGGAGAAACCGGATGTTGTGATCTTAAAACTGGAAGTACATACCTCGGAAGTTGGGTAGATCTCTGACCTGGAAGTTACTCCGGAACCGGACGTCTGTAGACCATTGGATTAATTACTCTCCCCAGTGCCACTCCACTGCTACGTACCTCTGATGTGATTGGGTCCGAAGTTTTAAGTTTTGTAACTTTGAAACTGTAGCAGTAGAAACAGCGCTAGCATGATTTACCCATGAGACCACATCCAATTCTTGTCATTCTAGGTTTCTTCGTGTCTCGCTAGAGCGCACTTTTTCATCAATCAGCGCTGGTCTGGCCACTATGCCGTTGAGACTGGGTAATGGCTGGTTTCATACTTCTGTTTGATAGACTTCTGACAGAACTAATTGAACTCTGCAGATTTAGAAATTCCATGCGATATATGAGGACAACTATAAATATTTTGATTTTAACTAGATTTTGTTTGAAAACTGGTTATTTGCCGCTAGTTTTCTGATCTTGGGATCTGATCTTGCTAAATTCAGCAACAGATTTTGCACAAATGGCACCATTGCTAAAATGTTATGTTATGCGCAATTCTTATGGACATCACGCCTTAAGGTCTCAAAGTCATAAAGTCGTCTACTAAAAAGTCCCATTTTCAAAAAGAACTCTTGCTAAAACGTCCCATAATATATGTAAGCCTGATATCGACTGCGGACAATGGCATGTTTTAGATTAGCTGCCAGCCCCTGTCGGGTAACATGCTGTTATTTGATACATTTTATTTGCTGGTCTTATACGGTATGAACATGTAGGCACTTAAGATATTTTTTTTTAATTTATGCTTCTGGCATTTTGGTTACATATGAACACATTGACATACATCAAGAAAATAATACGATTACTGTACAATTAGTTGTCATTTTTAGTCGTTCATAAAATGGTTCAATTGATATGCCTTCAGTAGTCGGTATCGGCATATCAAAATTTTAAATTCAGAGTGCAATACATGCAAATACTGAAGAAATTCATCTGGTTCGATTGATTGACAAAGAACACTTGTATTATTTTCTGCCCGAAAATCTTTCCAAAACTCTTTACGTCGCTTTGATTTGAGATAAATGAACTCTCTCGATGTCTTGCTTTAAATGCAATCAACACATGGGTAAAAGTTGGCTTCCATTCCGGTAATAAGGATGAGTCAGGAACATCGAAGTGAAAGTGGATATGCCACTCTCTGCATTTTCTCTATTTTTAAAGCAATATTTAACTCATCTCAAAGATGTCAAACACATTTGCTCAGTTGGACCAGCTATTTATTTAACAACAATGGTCCGTGTCCCTTTGGACAGTTCATCGTCCAGCTTTGAAAATCAAACTTTGCAAAGCTGGAAGTAGGAAAGCTCTACATCACTTCCAGCTTTCCAGCTTTTCAGCTCACATTCAAAGATAAAAAGCTCATCATCGTGTTCAGCTTGTCATCTTTTACCAGCAGTAATGGAAATATGAAAAGCTGAGGACGTGTTTGTTTTGCAAACACTTCCAACTTCAACATTTGTGCCGTTTTACGACTTTGAATCTGCTTTTCGGCATCACGTGAATAAGGAAGATCATATATATATGATACGATAGTATTGTTGATCTTTTGAAAGAAATACAATTGAACGTGGTTTCTTTTGACAAAATATAATATATGGACAAACTAATGTTCGTGATTCTTTGAATCGGTCTTGTTTAAATGATGTCAGATAAATAAAAACACTATTTGTTATAGTTATTAAAAATAGTCTTCAAAGTATCTTCATAGTATCTTCAAAGATACCGCCAACAATGGCATACTAGCAAACACTCGCCAGGGAATCGCCGCCATGTAGGGAATGGTTTTAGTTTTATTTATTTATTATTCATATATACTGGTACCGTATAAATAAATAAAAATCAATAAAAACATGAGGCTGAAGTTTTGGTTAACCGTTGTTAGTGCAAGAGTTTGGATATTTATTGCCCGCGTGTGCATAAGCCTCTCTGCCGTTTCGTTTTTAAATAAAGAACTGACAAGATGAGTTTTTACATGGTTCATCAGATTATCAGGTTTAATCCATAAATTTGTATATAACGGACTATGTATATAATAATGTATATTAAGGGACGCTTTGAAAAAGAGTACGTTTTAAAAATAAATGAGACGTTTTAGTAGAGGATGTTATGCCATTTGGACGTTCTGACTGTAATTCTCTTTATCAGGTTAGGCACAATCGCCCTCTCTAATTGGAGGTAAAAAAGGTCGTTTTCGCTAAATAGCTGCCGTTTATGTTCATCTATGAAACTGAAACTTCTAGACGCAGAGTTTATTTCTTGCCAGAACCAGAATCTTGAATAAAAAAAATTGTTACCTATCTCATTTGCATAATAATGGGGGACAATTATAGGCACCACCTACTGACAAATTTTTAACGGAAACAGTTGAGAAATTACTTTTATGCAATGTCACAATATGTGTTATTGCAATTTGAATCTATTTGAAGCAAATATAGTCAAATTTTTTCGAGAAAAACACGCTTTTTTACCTCCATTCTAGACAGGTCGGTTGTGCCTAACCTGATAAATGCGCAATGGCCTGGCATTGCGTACGAGAATCGCCTCGTGAACTATTAAGACCAGCGCGAGAACACGATAGGCAAGCCGGTTGTTGTCTTCAGTGTGTCTAGCGACAAGTTCAGTTAAATAAGGAATGTTTCACATACCACATTAATCTTATTTGGTCAGTCAGTACATAGTAGTCATAAGCGTCGCCAAAGAGAGACTGATTTGATTATCTATTTCAGAATGGACAGATAGCATTAAAAGAAGCCCAGACGACTCGCTGGCGCCTGATTAGGCAGGTTTTGATGTCCTGCTTTCTTAATTTCCCCCAAAATTCTGCCTGAAAAGACATTGAAAATCAAAACGCCCACACGCATGAAACTGTTTTGTTGAGTAGCCTCGATAAAGTCTTCTTGTTCGTAATGCAGCGAAAGAAAATTGTACTTGTCTTCACCAGACGGAACGATCATATAATGTAATCAGTCAATCGTGAGGTATATAAAACAATTGATTACTTTTTAGCTGGAGGCAATAGACTTATGTCATACTGAACTGATGCAAAAACATGGACGGTTACACATCTTTTTGGCGGTTCAAAACAAATGTGCTACTTAACTAAACTTTGCAAATTCTATATGCAATTTGCTAGGGTGATGTGAGTGAGGGAAATAGTGCGCATTCCGGCGGACAAAATGTACCATTTTGATCAATGTTTATTCATCTGTCACGGACGAACGTTGAGAAGGAATGCTTGCTGACTGACCCTTAAATTTAAATGGGTTTTTTTGAAAATGATTAGTTTTCAAAATGCCGTATGAAAGAAAATGAAGGTGAGGTAATATACCTTACCTCCCTTTGTTTGTTCCAAAAGTAGTAGTGTACATACCGTATTCTTTAACACATGATTTAATATTGTTAAATAAAACTCAATAATCAAGACCCTGTCAATTTAACGGAAGTCGGTAAGCATGGAGTCGAGAAAGAATATAGAAAAGATTCGACAAGCTCGACAACTAGGCGGGCGGGGGGAGCCGGGGGGTTGGGGCAGAAGTTCAGGGCTGGTGAACAGGGAATAGATAATATCCAACAGTTTCAGGGGCCCCATCGTCTACTCTTGTTTATTGTACTAGGTCAACCATCACCCCCCACACATACACACACCCCGTGACCACCACCACCAATAACAACAACCACCCACTTCACTTATCACCTGTTGGCGGCCAGACCTTATTGACTACGGTGCGATATGATGACGCCATCGGAGCTACATCATTATTAAAAAATTCACAGCAGTCAAAATTTGATTTGTTTGTAACAAGTCATACATAAAAAGGCAAACTGTTTTGTTTAAATGTGTTTTATTTTTAATACACATCCGCGGAGTACTTTGGTTCATGTCCACGCATGCGCACAAAACATCCGGCGGTTAACAATACATGTGTTCGTGTAATATTTCTGCTTCCATTCATCTCCGAGATAACTGTATCGGTACGGAAAGTGTCGAATGATGTTCCGACAGGGAGGCTAGAGGCTTCTATTACGATGGCGGTATTAAGAGCCGAAGGATATTCCGACGACATTTCCGAATGCTGCTGTTATATTTTATAGTTTGAATAAATGACCCACTTCATCCATTTACCATATAGGTTACATCTAGGAGTCTGTAATCAAGATTCTATAAAGGCCATTTAATGAGTCACGTGAATTTCTGTCCGGTCAAGATGTCTGGCAGCATAGCTATCAGCTGTACATGTTAAATACGGTAATTATATATTTCTATGGAGTCCATGGACATACATGAATACAAGTAGTCAGCTGGCCTTGAGGCATTTTAAAGAAGACCACAAGCATATTGATTTTATATATACCTGGCAAACCACGAATTCAGTTAGTTGATTCAATGGTGTGGTCAAATATGCGTCAAACCACGCGAGAAATGTACATTGCACGCAGAGATGGCGCCAACAAGAACCTCTCCTTTAAACCTACAAGATCATTTCACGAATGTAGTCCGTCATACTATTCAATACGTATTTCCACACCCCGAGATTGGACAAAGTTATCGCTAGAACTCAGATAATATAACATCGATCTGCCTTTTTAAACCTTTGCTGAAAGATTGCTTGTTAAACACTGACAATTAGACATGCCAACATTTTTAGCTGCAAAACTATTTTTATTTATTTACAGGAAGAAATTTTAGCTTCACGAATTGCACATTCATTATTTCACTCTACAATGAAACCGAATCAATTTATTGCCTTATACATCCTCTATTGGGATAAAACCAATCCTTTGGGTGTATTTGTTAATGAATAAGTTGAATCAGTTCAATAAGACGATTTAAAGCGACGTAAAGTGACGAAGAGTAGGGATCGGCCAGGGGAGCTGTGAAGACCATAGTCATGGGGTGGGTTTATCCAACGGTGGCCGTCGGCGTTGAAAAGTTAGATGGTACTAATAGAAGTTGCAAAATAGATTAGGTACAAATTGAAATAGTCCACATGACATAACGTAACGATAGATTGATAGTTTTGTTTTTCTTTTCATCTATGCTTAAATGGAACATAGCCGCTTTGGAGAAATCTCGTTTTCCGATATTCCGGAAAGGTTAGTGGCGCTCACATCAGATGATTACATAGGTTTATACTGATATAAGATAGCATTTATCTTAATTACTAGGTTGCAGTTTCGTATCGTTGAGGTCGCGTTGACTCTCAGGAAAGTCAATAAAGGGCGGTATATAACGGAGTCATACCTGTTAATTTAAGCACTGGAAAAATACAGTGGCAGAAAGAGGGGACACGGGTTTAGTCCAATCTAAAATCAGCTTAACATACAGGGTCGATTTCACTATTGATTTAAAGAGACCCCGGGAGGCCCAGGGCAATTTAGGGCCGGCTCATACACAGATAACAGACAGCAAGTTACAGTCACAATTGCCAATGCACTGATGTGTTCGACATATTGAATGGCGTGTAACGCCATTCCAAATGGCCATCCCGTGTCAGTAGTGTTTAGAGTTAGCATCAGATAGCTTTTCTGTGATACAAAATGTATCACAGCGTTCAGATTACAAAACATTATTGGACAATAGTTAATTGAACACATAAAATTCGGTAACTGTAAAAACTTAATATTACACGGTTATGAGCGCTCAAACCCTGTATCTCGATCTAGATAAGGCTACATGATGTAATATACGTTCACAGACACAGAAAGAACTCTGCATCTATCTCCCCAACTCTGCGAAATTTAACGAAAAATACATCATTGAAGATAGAAAATGATTGCTAAATACATTGACCTCCAGTCAGACAGTTTTAAGTAAGTACTGTAGTTTTGTTTTAACTGTGTGTAAAATGTGTAAAAAGTGAGGGGCAAGCCATATTTGTAGGAGGGGGGGGGGGGGCAATTTTTTTCTTTAATGGAAGCTTGGAGATGCCTTCTTTTGGCGTATATATTCTTGGTTTTGATCGATTATCTGTGTACATCGTGGAATTATCATAAGTGTGGGAAGACCACCCAAGGGAGGGGGAGATTTTTCAAAGGACAGTATAAGGCAAGGGTCCAGGGGACGCCTAGGCCCAGGAAGCTCTTCAGTTCTACACAGCCATGGCACATGCGCGTTCTAGGCCATTTTCGCCATATATAACTTATGTCGTTAACTAGGAGTCTTAATATCAGTTTTTAATGTTTTTTCTTTGCTTATTGTATAAGCAATTTAGACAATTTTTTAACAACTAGCTAAAATGTAATATTTTATAATTAATCTATAGGAATGTAAACTTGTTTTCATTGCAGCAGGAGGGGGGGGGGGGGGCACACGGGGGGCTTGCAATAAAAAAAATTCCGGGCAAATTTCATTTTATTGTTTATTATTATTTATTTTTTTCCAATTATACATATACAGGGTACCAAAATCTTTTAAGTACTTACATGGCCTATATAGATCCTCATCCGGCCCTGGGGGAAATGGTTAGATTCACAATTTTAAAATGATCTCTTTTCAAATCGCGGCCTCTGGCTAAGGGCAGTTTGTTTGAAGAAAAGCAATTGTCTTTACTTATCACTGGAGGATGATTACCCTTTCAACATAATGGGAACATTATGGAAACATCTTGGTTGTACTAGTCTTAATTATGGTGGCAATTCACCGCCGTCATATAAGTGAAATACCCTTAATCACGGCGTAAAAAAATAATCGATCAATCAAAATAGATTTCAACTACATGCCTTGATTTCATGAACACAGCGTTATTTAAAAAATTTAAATATATACAAGTTGCTGTTAGCGTTTCAATATTTAGTCATATGGATATGGTGATGCCCCCGGAATAACAAGGATGCGAATGAGACAGTAACTTTACACTTCAAACTCTTTCAACGACATTTCGCGAGACAAAACATATACTTCGTGGTTTTCTAATGTTGAAGCATTGACTTCCAAAACAGACAGTTACTTGATTGGCTTCGCGGAGTGTATCTTCTAGTTCAAGATCGTATGTAGGCCACCCATGACGTCGTGTTTCGTGAAGCCCTTTCGAAAACCAAATCATGATAGACGAGTTCACTCAAAGGCTTCATTAAGGGAGACAACTCGTCAAGGAAAGTACAACTTGTCAAGGAAAGTGATGACAGCAGTTCAGGATATCAATAACCAGTACAATAACCTGGCTTTTTATGTGGAAATTTTACAGAATTCAATAGCACAAAAATTGTATCAAATATTATTAAGTATATATAGAAGAATATATTTTAAGTTAGTGGAACAATTTACGTTATGAAATTATTTGACATCATTGAGGGAGGACTCTTCGAAAATTGATGCTCTCCTTAAATCTTTACGAGAATAGTGAGAGGGAAGGTTTTGAACGTTCAAAACACTGTAATTTTTTTTTAAATGACTTTTTGTATAAGCTTAATTTAATATATGACACTTTTGATATATCAAACCTTTTTGTAACTGTTAAATACCTTTTAGCTTTTCAGTGCAGACTGGTAACTTTGGGATACATTGCGCCATCACTATTTTACCAGGCAGTCACGAGACGACGCTCTACTTTTAGCCACAGTTACGGAAAATCCAGCTGCTTACAAATTTAAAAATGTGTAATGTGAGTCAACTTTTGATTAAAACAAATTTTCACTGAAGAATAATGAAATTTGTTACTATCTTTAAAAAAGGATTTATTGAACTTCAGCAGCATGACATCAAAGCATATCCATTTTGTAACCATCAAGTACCATCTGGCGCAAGACCGCTATTAATTTGCCATAAGCTGTAATGTTAACGTTTGGCTCCACAGCTCCCTCTCTTACGTTGGGCGAAAACTCCTGGCACATACCTTAATTGGTCTTTTTGGAGTTCCCTATTAAAATCTTGACAGGTGATGACCGATCAAAATTTTAAGCTAGCTTTGATACCGAGTGATAGGCCTTGTCAAGGTCCCTCAGAATGTAAACAATAGCCAAATATTTATTCAATAAATAATGATTAAATTTGTTAGTATTTTTTATTTTTTGTTGGATTTGGGTGACTGGTAGCACTACAGCTGAATGATATCAAAACACAGTCCCGGTGTATTTTTACAGTTGTGATTTGCCTTGCTACGACCGCACAATTTACGCCGTTTTAATGGATATCGCTACATTTAGACATTCACAATGGTACTATAGGTTTATGACCAAGCGGGGATTGTGTCATGTCGGGACGTGTCTGAACAGCCTCGGCCAATCGTTTACCGAAATATTACGTGATTCGAGGAAGTTGTATCGCCTAAGGTAACGTCATCAGACATGATGTGCAGACCTGTACTGTAATCTTTTCCGGCATAACCTCAAAATCGATGAGATAACCTAATATTTTTTTAAAATACATTACCGTGCCTTGGTGAAAAGTAAAGCAAAATTGCTTTAAAACACAAACTTCAGCGATAATCAGATGACAAAATTAGCTAAAGTCAGTAGTAAAATGCAAATTAAGACAAAGACTGCAAACAATTTGGGAAACCCAGAAATAGATCTTCCTTCATACGGTTTGCATAACCATGGTGAAATCCCTTTCTGACCGTTCTCCCGAACAGCACAGGCCTGGATGTGCGTAATTTAATATATGGTTTCTAATAGATTACAAACCATATCATGTGTATATGCACAGTGTCACTTTACTTTCTGTGGCAATCCATTGGTCGGGATGACCTAACACGGCATATGAGTGTTGTCTTAGCCTCCTCCCCTCCCCCCCCCCCCCCAGCCCAACCCCTCCCGCTCATATCAGGTGACATTTCTGCACAGGAAAAACCAGGTGAAAAACCCAACAAATGGGGTTATTTTTTATATTACTATATTACATACATACCCCTTAAGATTTAAGCGCCCAGTTGGTGCATCAGACTATAATAGTGGTTAAACAGCTATTTACTGTTCAACTAGAATAGCTATAGTAATGGGTAAATTTTCCCATTACACGTACGACTGTAAAAACTTCAATCGTATTAAAGGCCTTTTATCCTGTCCTTTTTGTTTGTAATTGTTGGGTTTTTTTCTGGGGGGTTTTTTTAATAAGGAGGTGAGGAGGGGGGAGCGTACGTAGTAGTTACGGTTATTTCACTCACGCGATGG
The DNA here is from genome assembly GCA_034783855.1 of Mopalia kennerleyi. Lineage (NCBI taxonomy): Eukaryota > Metazoa > Mollusca > Polyplacophora > Chitonida > Mopaliidae > Mopalia > Mopalia kennerleyi. The sequence goes on along the minus strand of JAVFBX010013327.1, from coordinate 8,914 downwards.
ATTGCCAGACCTGTAGGCGAAGTAGACAGTCCTCGACGCCACTGATGACGACAGTGTATCCTTCCTCAATATACAGAACACAGGACTTATTGTTTGCTTGTTTGTTTGATTGGGGTTTAAGGTCGTACTCAAAGGTATTTCACTTATATGACGATGGATTGTCCACTTCACACTGTTCCTTTGCCAAATTACGGCGGAAAACCGGGAGGAAACCTCGCAGAGTGAGCCTTATAAATGAAATAGGCCTAACCTTTAGTACGACATTAAACCCCAATCAAACAAACAAACAAATCAAATCATGACTTCAATTGATTGACTGATTGGTGTTTTACACCGTGCTCACGGGTATTTCACTTATATGATGGTGGTGTATTCCAATAATAATTCACACTAGCACAACAAAGATGTAAAGCGTTTCCATAATATTGGAAAGCTACTTTTCCTCCAGTGCTTAGTTAAGACAGACGTGCTACTCTTCAAGTAAGCTTCATTTAGCCAGAGGGCTTCATGACTTCAAAGCCACTTTAAAGCGTATTTTGTTCAGCTTGTTAAAGACCGATCAAAACGCACGCTCGGAGCTCTATTCACAAACAATGGTGTGTTGTTTAGCATGAATACTACACCTATATGTTAAGCTTGGCTCTTGGTTGTTTGTTTGTTTGATTGTGGTTTAACGTCGTACTCATGGGTATTTTATTAATATGACGACGTGCCGGCACACTGGGTGAAGGAAACCCCCCTAGACACCACTAGCAGCAAAGAAAGACAAGACAGGACGAATACAGGACAACTACAGGACGCAATACAGACACCACAAACAAATCGGCTTCCTGTTTCCCTTTAGCTCCGAGAGCACCAGGGCAACATGAAGCTCCCTCCAACCACCCGCGCTTGGCTCTTGAAGATACAGTCTCACGTAAATCTTACCTATGTCGGTTAGTCCCCATCGATACTGTGATAATTCATACTTGGCTTTCAACCTCAATATCCTCATTGCATCAAATAATATTAATTATGGACTCCAACAATCTATAAGTTTTTATAAATATTTTATTGATTTAGAAAAACGTACCCCGTTTCCCCCCTGAGTTTTTGTTTGCAAAAGGATCAAGTATATACAAAATGGTTTACACGCCCATATTCTCATATCGATATAATGAGTAATGATTTTTATTGCTATTTGGTAAGTTATTATTTATAGTCCATGACTAATGCCCGAAAACGTTCATTTGTTTTAACAATTTCCGATCTCTCTAAAAGTATGTTTAAATAAACAAGTATTCGCTCATCTTACAAAATGATAAGGCCATAAATTCAGTTGCTCAAACATATATAATATAAACTATTATATGAACTATAATATGAGCTATAAGATGTCAGAACTAAAATATTACTTCAATAGCCAAACACTTAGCCTACTCCTACAACATCACGGCGAAACTCTAGACTTTTTGCACAAATCTGCTAACAGATATTGCATTAAAATTCCTTCATTTTTTCTAGAATGACCCAAAGTTCTAACTTTTATAGAAAAATAAACGCCTACAAAGTAAGTTTTGGAGTCATATACTGTACGAGTTATGCTCACAGCTCACATCGACAATACAGCTTGGACTGAAGAAATATACGTCATCAAGTTTGCTCAAGCTAGAATCTGTAATTAAGGCAACAGAAATATTAATACTTATTAGTTGCTTCAAGTTAACCAAAATTCGTACTTCTCAACGTACAAAAGTAGACCAAACGTCGCACAAGCAAAGACAGAAGCCCACAGCCATAGGTTCCATCGAATATTAAATTTTGATATTTCCAGACTACAACAACAACAACAACAATAGGATCTCAGCGCTTGGCACATCTATACGCGAAACTACGCAACAACAACAAAATTAAACATTGTGCACAATAAGAAAAAATCTTCATTATTTCCATATCTGAATTCATTTCAGAAATGACTTTGAACCATATTATGTATTCGATAGTATATCCCGAATATGAATGGAAAGCAGATGCAAAGTTCAGACAGTAACATATTCACGACGATGTTGTGACCAATACGCATCGACAGTAGTTTGCAGACGTCGTTGCCAATGTTCATTCGCGAGCCGATTGTCCAATGATGACGTACAAAGTTCTAAGATTCTCGGCAATACGTTCAAGCTTATCACAGTGATAACCTGATTTGCCACTGATATATTTTTGCTGATATTGTAACTCAAGAGAAGTGTCAAAATAGAAACAAGCAGGAGACAGAACACTGCAAGTCGGAAAAGGAACCAGAATATTTCCACGTGCAATGGACAGAATTTGCACATGACATACCGGAAGAGTTCATATGGTATTCCAGGTAGATTGTTTCGCCATTTTATGAACGATTCGCATGACTTGCGAGACTTCATCAATGTGCTTCGCTGATCAGAACTCAGTCTTATTTTTGGTCCACCTTCGATTCGGACAAATTCGAGACAATTAGCAGACTCTGCTGTCAAAATGATTGTATTTTCCTCAAAGTTACAGCCATTCTTTTTCCGACGATTCTCCAACGCGATGCTGGCCTCGACAGTCTTGGCAAGCAGATTTGAGAACTTATCATTAAATTTTCTGATATTGCCCACGAGGTAGAACGCCAATGTACCGGTTCCTATGACATAACTTATAGTATATGAAGGTCCAATCAAGATGCCCACATACGTAAAATCTAACACTAGAATTATAAAAATTAGACTACAGATAAACAGAATGGCGAAAGCAATCAGACAATGGAGCGTTACTAGGGTTACAAATATACCTAATATAATACGGAAGAATGATTGATGGGCATGACTCCATGTCCACCCGATATAACCCCTTAGTGTGACCACAGCTAGAAACACAAACGGGAGTCCGAAATAAAACACGCAAGCTATGACCTCCAAGGCACACAAACAACCGCAAACGGAAAACACAATAATTTGGACCAATCGCAAGAGTGCTATTTCGAAACAGTTTCCTCCGAAGCTTCGATGAATTGCTTTGTTCAGTTTCTCTGCACGTTCCATGAAGGTTTGAAAGACAAAAAACCAAAACGATTTGTTAAGTAGCATGTAAAAGTTGGCGGATAATACTTCTTGAATAAGGTTGTAGCCGCTATGGTGTTTGAAGGACCGCGAACCCCAGGCTTCCACACTTCTTAAATCTAATGAGAGAATTGTCCACGGTCTGCTGGAGTCCTTCTTTAGGAAACGTGTTATTATACTACAAAAACTGCTGGGCAAAACGAACAAGACAGTTCCCAGGGAAAAATATATTGAGTACATGACATATGGTCCTCCAAATAAATCCGCCCAGTTTTGTTTACTCGCCGAGTACCCAAAAGGTACAGCAAGAAATCCAACAGGAATGTCCTTCTCGATGCGACGTTGTATCCAGTGTTCTTTACCAATGTCTTTCCTGTACACCAAGAGCTCGATAACTATGACAGAGGAACTTAACAGAATTGCAAGATATCTCTGAAAACGTGAAGCTAATACAGGATACGAATGGAATATAGAAAATGGCTTGCATATCAGTTTGAGCAGAGTTATTGGTTTGTCAATTCCGAGGTAGATCCATCCGTGACGTTTGCTTAACACGTTTCCATCTTCAATGTCATCGTCTGAAGAGTCAGGGGGGGTCGATTTAACCATTTCGTATCCCTTTATGGAAGGCGTGTCCGGTTTGGCGTGGTGCAATGCGAATCTAGCAGCGATCGGAAGAAGCGCCATTGGACAATAGAAGAAACATAAACAGGCAATGAAATACAAGATACAGTACCAGCTAGTAAGCTTCTGAATTGTATTCTCACATTTTGTTCTGGTCTTCTTAGTGTCGTGTTCATCAACAACCAAGTAACAGCATTTATATCCTGTGTAACCCTTCTCTATACCGATTAAATGGGTGATATAATACATGACACGTCCGTAACTCCTGTACCGAACAGTGTAGCAAAACACACTTCGTTGATAGCGATCGTATTTCTGGTAAGTCTCCGACATCATCTCGTTGAAAGCATTTGCTATTGTCTTTGTTGACTGTACTTCTCCGATCGTAAGTCGGCACGGGGTTGTAGAATTGGTCGTCAAGTTCAGTGCAGCAGAATGGATCGTCTTGACGTCTAGAATTCCTAATGAGAGATGACTGAAGTCATAACCATACCAGAGATAAGGAAAGGCTCCGCCATCCCCGAGTAGTGTCCAAACCCACACCGTCTTAAATAAAACATCAGACTTTAGCGAAAGTTTTATCTGGGATGTGTTCTGAGGCATGACTTTGATGAAAGCAAAGTTGGCTTGCTTCTTTTCAATACGGTGTAAAAATGCCTCGGATGTTTCTGGAGATATGTGCACATGTCTGCATAATGGCATACTGACCAACGCTGCGTTTGATGACAGATCAGGGCTTTGGTTGTCTTTCCCTTCCACGTAAGTGTGAGTATTGTTTTGGTCAAGACTGGAAATCATCGGGCCTTGTTTAGCGTTACAAGAAACAAGACTCACCAGCCAGAGTATTATGAAAAATGTCCATAATTTTGAAACCATTCCGACAGAGTTTTCAAAAGCCATGTTCACCGACTCTTGTGCTCCTGTGCTAGCTGGTGAGGCCAAGTCCTGGTGAATTAGTGTTGAATCTGTATCTGTCACACCGTTATATAATTAGACCAGCCTTCGAACAATAACTTCCTTGCCGGAACTAGGTCGCGTAGCTCTGTAGATTCAATGAGAATAGTTTGTCACTTTGATCCCGTGTTTTCACTGTGAGCGTACAGATTGTCAAGTGCCCTTGTCGTGGTTAAGCCAGTTATCCAGTGTTTACTTGCCCCACTTTCGAGCAGTTGTAGTAGCACCCATTAAAAATACATGTCAATCTGAGCAAATACAGTAAACCAATAGCAAACCACAAAAAATTAAGTCTACATTTTCTGAGATAAGTGTCATCCTTTTTCTGAGATAAGCTTCATACATAGTATCCATGCAGAACCGAAAAGAGATGCGCTTCATTCACTCAACAAACATATAAGCTTACACACAGATATACAGAGGTATATATTTATATATATATGTTACTGTAGAAAAAGGAAACCTTGCATGACTCCACAACATATATACATTGAATTACAAATTCTAGAGAAATCTATTCACGACATTCGTCAAGTGTGCTACACCATACAGTTAATTTCTTAAGGGGTTTATTTCCCTATCATTGAAGACATCTCTACCTTAAACATAATATAATTAAACATTGCATATACACAGCCGTAACAGGAAATAAAACAGAATATTTCCTTATCAAATAAAAATTAGAAATGACACATACTTATGGTTTGGAAATCATAAAGCTCAGAAACGTCTATGCTCTCCGCCAATCAAAACTAATTTAAAATAAACAAGATAGCGACTGCTATTTTATACATTTTTAATTCCTTAGCTTTCGAACGTGACTACGTTCATCTTCAGAGGTAGATGGCATATAACTAAGAATTGATATTCAGTCCTACTGTCGTGTCGTGAGCTTTTGTTTAAAACGCAGTTAATCTATCGTCATTACACTAAGCCTTCAATTATTTGGATTATATATGCGTACGGTTCCTTTTATGCGTACGGTTCCTATTATGCGTACGGTTACTGTTTAAATTCTTATGTTTTGACTATCAAAATTTAAAATAAGAAAGAAGAATGAGATCTGATGTCTCCTATTTTAATATCAATTTTTTAGGTTTATTATTTTTTCGTTATATCTGCAGTTTAGGGTGTTTGACAGAATGTTAGATTGAGAACCTCGTTAGAATCATGTCCCAGAGGCTTAGACGTTCAATCAGCTAAACCCTATCCCGCTTTATGATTACGGTACTATCATCACTACGTTAGGCCGTGGTTGATTTATAAATATGCCCCAAAGCTACGTATTTATTCGCCGGGAACTTTGTTACCGGAAATGCACTCTATCCAATCACTTAAATAATCATAGCGAATTTCATGTGGTTTAAGAGTACGCAATTTTAGTGTAAGATTATAAATTATGTTCTGTACCGAAAACAGAAACCACTTCCGCAAAATCTCGCGCGACAATAAATTTAAAATTTTTTCGCCTATAGTTAAACATGACGAAATTAATCGTATGATATTTTTTTCATACGACATTTTTTTAAACGCTGACTATGTTTATCAGCTGAATTGAAAAAAATATATTATAATGGCGACGACGGTTTGTAATCCGAGGTAATGTGCTCAGTAGGCATTTATTTGATGACTTTCGAAAGCCAGAAATCCGTTTGTAATGTTACATGCCCCAAGGTCGAAAACATTTGCCCGAAGGAAAAAACATAAAATAAACTACAATCTGAGCCCCTACGTCGAGTTTGAATCAAGATAAAGGCTTGATTATTTACTCTACTCGGGGAGCCCACGTAAAATAAATTTCTATATGAATTGTTTTAACCTTGTTTCACTGTGTTTTCGTTATTTTGGGATACCACTTTCTTAGTTTGATCAGATCCTTTTTCAGAAAATTTTGTACGTTGAAACCCGTCGGGGTTACCTATAATTGTTTTTTTTTTAATGTAATAAAGAATACTTTAATATTCAAATAATGTATGACTAATAGATGAATTTATGTTAAACTTTCACTAAATTGTCACGCTGTTTAATAATTGCACAACTTGTCTGTAAAATCTGTATTTCCTGTTTAGAATAAACCCTGTATTTCCACTGCTTACTGTACCATGTAACAAGTGTCAACCAGGATATGCACATGGTTAAGACTAAAGCGTGTGGCTGTTGGTGAGTAAATGTCATCACGCTCCTGTAAACTTACAAACTTTACTGTTTATGTATTCGTAATAACCTCACTTGTCCTCTGCTATAGACAAATCCTATTTTTTATAGCCGCTGATAAAATAATGTCATTTCGTCGAGGATTGCCAAAAAAGGGTTTACTTTTAAACATACAATTAAAATCTTTAATACCATTAGACGTCTTAATCCGCATACGTTCTTTGATTGGTTCCCGGCGCAGTTGTTTGTTTCAGGAAGCCAGTTAAACGGCCGGGACCTTAGAGACGACGTAAACAACAGTCTTAGAACGCCCCAAATGACATGACCTAAACATCCTCGAAAGGACCATCTACTTTTGGCGTCGGATAAAAACAAAAAGATTTATATTTACAACTAGCCGCTTTGAGCCTAGACATTTGTATGAAAACAGATTTGTCTTATCTTTTAGCATTCTTAAATAGAGAAATTAAATCCTTCTTTCTTTTGTCGAAACTTTGACTGTCATTTATTGACCGCCCATTTAATTTGACATTCACGCTCTGCGTAGTAATACAGCTGACGTCATTATTAAAGGACTACTTTGCTACTACTGATGGAAGGAAATAAGTTTACATTGATTCGGCAAGAAATAAGAAAATATTGGTTTTGTGCTTGTTTGATTGGGGTTTGACGCCATAAATGTTTATCTGTTACATGGCGACTAGCTACTGAATTTGATCGCTTCTATTCGTGTAATTGCCCTACAGTGGATTTTGAAGTAGGGCTATATCGAGAAACAAGTTTCATATCCCAATCAAATAATTTCTTTGTCCTTTTATTATGTAAACATTTATAAAAAGTGAAAGTTGCAGAACCTGTTACTAAAATTGCATGTCTACAATACGGATGGAAGAGAAGAAATGATGGGTAAGCAACAGTTACCTTAACCCGTATTTCTGTATTTAAAATAAGGCTCCTGGGTGGTTTCAAGTCTCGTATGACCTGGGACTAATATAAGAGGGATAGGCAGCGACATACGCTTACATGCTAACCCTGGGAATCAAAGCTGATCTCGGCAACGCTTTGTTGTAGAGAGGCCTGACATAGTAAACACTTGAAAATCACAAAAATGCATGTTTTTTTACAACACAAAGACAAATCGGGACATGTAAACTACGTGCTAGCATCGTCTGTGGTGTATTCTTTTAAAATATAACAGAGACAGGTATTTAGCAGTTTTAAACATGAACTGTTTAGAAAAACATTGAAAGACTCCCGAGTAAATAGGAGAACGTTTCGGAAAAGCTATTCATAAAAACAAAACTGGACTTAAATCGCTGATTAATGACATATACTTTCGTGTTACCAGCCCCAAAACCCATGGGTTGCAACGAAAAAACACTTCTGCTGAAGATTCAAAACAAAAAATTTCCATTTTTGGTTTAGACTAAATGTAGTTTAAAATTCAGTTAGGTCACGTACACAACGAAATGTAAAGAAATGGCCGCCATTCTAAAATTGAAGACATCGCTTACACCTAAACTTTAAAAGACGAAAAGATATAGCAAACTGCTTGTATTGGATTATTAGCGTCACAATATTAGTCAAAAGAAATATGTTCTTACCTTGGTAAAAGTGATTCGTTAAATAATTCGCTTGGCGATAGAAACATTAACTATACTTTAGTTCAGGATGACTGGCTTTATCATCTCCACCTTACCGATATCGTGGTAACGCGAAATATCGCCGAGGGTGAGATTTGAAGTGATTTGTTCCCGTTGCCTATCGCTCTTATGCTACTCCCAGGTATGACATAAAAATTGTCAGGAAAATCAGTATATATCAAATTTTGTTGGCCAGTGCTAATTGAACCCATAATAGCTGGTAATTTAAAAAAAATTAAATTACAGTTAAGTGCTCTCTAACATTGTATTTCTAAATAAGACTACATAGTATGGTAGACTATTAGAGATACAGAACTCTGCATCTAACATGGCGGTAAACCAGTACAAGGGGTTCAAATAACCACCCTCGATGGCGCTGGCAACAAACACAAGACATGCAGTTGCCCTATAGATCAAAGAGGAACAAGCTCCCTCCATCCACCCGAAGAATATACTCAGGGGGGGGGGGGGGGGGGGGGGGGA
>JAVFBX010013326.1:0-31902 GCA_034783855.1 Mopalia kennerleyi | reverse complement strand
CATCAGGTGGGTTGACGGAGGTCAAACTTTGACCACCCAAGAAGCTACACCATATTTACTCTCTCCATCACTCACACTTTGAGGATCTGCTAGTCATATTGCATCTAGATCCTGAAGCATGCTCTAGTCCTGATACCTTACTGTAACCCTTAGATCCATGCCAAACCAATACCATCTACATAATCCTTATCTTCACCCATGGTCTAGTTCTATCCCGAACCATACTCTAAGATCCATAGAACTCGCGGAGAACCAAGATGATCTAGTTACTCTTATCCTTCACCCATGGTCTAGAACCAGACTCCATGGAATTCACCCAGCTAGTCCATCTCCTTATCCATGCTTACACACATCCTCTAATTCTACACTTAATATTCTTTGTTAAACTTGCTTGGGACTAATATTGCGTTTTGAAGTGTATTTTGTTTTTGTAATATTTGTCATGTGTGTAATGGCCCCCCTGCTCAAGAAAACTTATAAACTTATAATATGTAACAGATATGTGTCTTGTAGTTTTGTAATTTATACTATGTCCTTACATTCCATGATTACTCTGTATGTTGATTACACCGGATTACTCATTGTGTTTTTTTGTGGTAAATAAAGATTATGTCATAAGTGCTAAGAGTTAACCAATCGTTTCTGTTTCAAAAGACACAAACGAATCTGATAAAATGTGTTACTACAATACCCTAACAGACAGGGCCTAGAGTATTTCTTTTGAAATTAAACTGTCTCAACAAAAACTTATTTCTTGCAAGCTTTTTCTCAGAAGTACAGTTTCGTTTGAAATAGCAGTTAGGTTGTCCTTATACAAGTATCGTGATATATCATGGTACGTACTATTGCTGGTGGAACATGCATGTTCAAATCATTCTGTGATTCATAGTTTACATCCATAGTTTATATCATTGTATGTCTTTGTATATCATTGTACATTGGTATATCATTACAGTCTCTGTATATCATTGGACCTCTTTGGTCCAAGGGCAATAACTCATGTGTGTCATCTCATTGTTTAACAGACAACCGCAGTGAAGGCAGTCTAGCAACAGCTGATAGTGCAAGTGGTAGGTTTCTCTTATAAACTAGTCCATAGCGACACGAATCACAGTATTTATATCAAACATAAGCAGCTTCCAATTGTCTAATAAAGCTGACCCAAGTTGACATGTAAGTCTATGCAAGATAATTACCTGAATCTATGACTCACTTGTTAAGAAAAATTCTTGTGTGCCTCAGGTGTACAATAGACTAGTATTATCACTTTGGATGGAGATTTAGTAACCAACAGCATGACACAATATGTGTTTGAGCATAAGTGAAATACCCTTGAGTATGGTGTTAAACCCTCATTGGTCAATAGTAGCAGCTACTTAGTCAGAGCTGTAAACATTTTCACCATCTGCCATGCAGTGATTATCTTGCAGATAACAGACATTTGAATAATGCAGAAGTATTGTTTAGGATACAGAATCTAGTGTACATGCACCATATATACTGGGAAGTGCTTATATTATAATAACATGTTTTAATGTAAGCATTGCTCATGTATAACCGCTGTATATAACCCTGTTCCTCATCATTGGTCTCACCCATTGAGATCAGTATATGTTAACATAGCCATGTCATCTCTACATATTCGTAGCACTAGAGGAACATTGTTTATTAACAGACTAAAAGCAACAAAAACATCGAACATTTGGCGGTAGTTTAGAGTACACCATCTTTATTAAAGTATTGTTGTTATATCTCAATGTTAACTCTCAAACCAGTTAATTAATCAAGGTGAGAGTCTGCATGGGATTCTTGTGATGAGACTTGTGTAAGAGCCAGCAGGCCTGTGCTGTAATTTGGTTTGGCATAACCTCAAATTTTGTCAGATGACCTAACATTTGCATTTTGCCCTGGTTTGCTGATTTTTTTTAAATACATAAATGTGCCTTGGTGAAAAATAAAGCAAAATTTCTTTTGATTATCGGATGACAAAATTGGTCAAAATCAGTAGCAAAAGCAAATTCAGACGATTGATTGATTGATTAGTGTTTTGCGCCGTGCTTAAGGGTATTTCACTTAAGCTTATATGACGGCGGTATATTCTAACAATAATTGACACTGGAAAAACCAAGATGTGAAGTGTTTCCATAATGTTGGAAAGTTAATTTTCCTCCATTGCTAAGTAAAGACAACATTGCTACTCTTCAAGCAAACTGCCCTGAGCCAGAGGGCCAAATTCAAACAATGGTTGCAAACTATTTGGGAAACCTATAAATGCGTACTCCTAAATTAAGTTTGCATAACCATAGGGAAACCCAGTTCTGACCGTTTTCCCCAGCAACACAGACCTGAACCAGTACCAGCCATTCGCATCAATGTGTGCATGTTGTAAAAAAAACTTTCATTTCGGTGGGAGAGGTTTTTGTTTAAAGAATAAAAGGATAGGAGCTTTTTGTTAATTCCACTCTAATCTCTCTTTGTAGAGTCAAATTTTAAAATAGCAAAAGAAAACCCATGAAATTCAAAAAATTTAAATTAACTAGAGGAGCCTTATTTGTCCAACTGAGCTGAACACATCCTGTTTGTGTTAGTATTTGGCTCAATCACTGTTGAAGAACACTGTTGCCCTAGAAGTGAAATAGATCTGAGTTAAGCGGCGTTTCCATTGGTACCGATGCGGACGCGGATACGGAGCAAATCGCACAAACTGTTAATATAGTAAGTGTTTCCACTTATACGGATGCGGACACGGTTTCAGGCACGGCTGATTTCGATCGGACCAGGTGGCAATCGGTACAGGTCCGTATGCGGAGATGTATACGGAGACGGACAAGTGGAAACGTCCCATGCGGCCCTCCGTATGGAGATTTCCGTGCTGATGTCATAACATTCTGGAAAACTCCCTTTATCGCAAACTTTTGAAGCACACATATGGACAATCGGATATAAGGAAACACAAAAAACGTATCCGCATCCGTACAAGTGGAAACACAAAAACGTATCCGCATCCGTACAAGTGGAAACACAACAGACGCAACCTTCTTCGTACCCGGATCCGCGTTCGCATCCGTGTCCGTACAAATGGAAACGCTGCTTTAGGCAGATTGGCAACATGTTACATTTTAGCTCTGAGTGTGATAGGAGAAAAATAAGCAACAGGATTGCTCAAACAATGTTTCAATAGGTTGAGAACTAAGGAAGGGTTAACATAAATAATGATTTATTCATTCACAGTTTTTGCACTGTATTGCCATGAATTTGCGAAGCTCTTTAAATTAAATTTCTATCCAAACGATTGTATAATTGTTTACAAAAATAATATATATAATACAGCCACATGTTCATTTTTTTTCATTGATAACACTTTCTTTGTGTAAGATTAGAATTTTTTGCAGGAGATTCTAGACGATGACCCTCAAAGGAAAGCACTTCTGTATACTTCTGAAGAAGGCTCGGTGGGCATTTACTGCTGGCAAATTGGTACCTTATTGAAATAAGAATCTGTGCAAACTAAGAAAATGTGGTCCCAAAATAATCCACAATCTGTTAATATTTACTTTTCAAGGACACAAAAATTATTTAATAAAATAGGCCAATAGGAGTCCTTACATCTCGTGTAACAGAATTTGTCTTTAACTTACTTTTTATGTGTTTAAAGACAAGCAGACATTCCTTGTTTCCGCAAAATATATGGGGGCAAAAAACTGACATGGGTTTCAGTTGAAGTTCAATATTCCATAATGGGCAAATGATACAATGAACATCTGACAGAATATAAGCACCGAAAATAAACACACAAGTAAAATGGTACACCAACACACGAAGAGGGGATGCTTGCCACTCACCTTTGGTATATAGGGTGTCCAGTCTATATAACCAATACAGTCACTAGCCAGACGAGCAAACAAAGACACCAGCAACTGAAGATTTAAGCAAAAAAAAAAATAAACACAAAATATTTCTTAAGGACATGAAAATTATTTCACATACAAAATATGTTCGAACTTCTTTATCTCTCCAAGACACATGTGTCTAGCTATTAACCACAGGTACTCAGCATGCTTAAGCTAATGTATTTATTAGAACTAAATATCGGAGAGACAGTTTGAAAAAATTAAAACAGGTTAATAGTCCTGCAAGGCTTTAGAATTCTTTATCTCTTAATATCCATTATCATTCTGTAAAACTAAGCACTTTTTGGAGATGAATTCCAAAACTGTTGTGGAAGAACAGAGCAGCTCAATGATTGTGTCATCATCATTTTTTCACTACTTCGACGTTCATGTTTGTTTGTTTGATTGGGGTTTAACGTCATACTCAAGGGTATTTCATGTATATGACGGATTGTCCACTTCACACGGTTTCTTGCCAAATTAAAAATCACACTTTTTTTTTGTCCGAAAGAATACATAATAGAAATGTGAAGGTTTAATACATGTAGCTGACAGCTCTGCCGGCTATCACTTAAGTTTGACTGCGATTACGGAACCCCGAGGACTACCAATAATCAAGTGAAGAGCTCCCTCCTCCAGGAAATCAATTGGTTCCTAAACCCAATCTGCGTACTACTAACTGAGATACTTATTTGTTGTTTGATTGGGGTTAAATGTCATACTGAAGGTTATTTCACTCATATGACAATGTGCCAGCCCTATGGTTGAAGGACACCACTGGCAACAAAAACAATGTTCATGTTGCCCCTTAGTTGCGAGAGCACCAGGGCGCTCCCGGGAAACACAATTTTTGGGTTCCAAAAGTTGTTACTATCTCCAAAATCAATGTGAGTCTGGAAGAAGCTTCCAGATTTTTGCCCCTCATTGTCATTTTACTCATTAACACAGGGTAAAAAAAACAATGGACAGGAGAAGTTAGCGAATTTACAGTTAAAAAACACTAAACTTAGAGCACTTCTGGGCATAAACACCAGACAGCATTTTGGTGAACATTGTCTATACCATTACCAGGTGAAAATACCGTCTTAAAAAAACAACTTACAGTTTCAAAAGAAGGAGTATTCTGTAAAGAATCCCACATGTTGATGAGTTCATTGAACCATAACCTGACAACAGACATACAAATATTTTATTAACGCTTGTAGTTTTTAATTGGTGGTAGCATGTTCTGTCATTCTCACATCCTGGGTTGAACCTGTATGAATAGGCAAGATAAGCATTGATTGATTGGTGTTTTACGCTGCGCTTAAGGGTATTTCACTTATATGATGATGGTGCTAAGTAAGGACAGCATTGCTACTCTTCAAACAAACTGCCCTTAGCCATGGTACAAGATTAGGAGATGGATTAGTTAATGTTACAGCATGTCTTTATACCCACATACAAAAGCACTTAGCCACATTTGAAAGCTCTTGTACTTTACAAAGCTTCGAAAAATTTTCTGTTCTATCTAAGAGTGTTACCATAAATATTAAGAAATAGTCAGCAGCAAGGCTGCCAAAGAGCTTGCCTGTTCCTCCACTGAAAGGTCGTGAATTTCTTTAAGGTAACAATGTAAAGCCTGTTCGAGTTGAGCTGATAATATCCCTCTTGATCCATGTTGTGTGATATTAACTCAAAATTTCAGAATAATCTGGCCTTTCAATGGTGTTTAATGCAAATTTACTTGAAAAGCTTGTTAAAGTAATATATATCCCTTTCCTCTCATGTTGTGGGACATTTGCCCAAAATTTAGCACAGAATTCCATATAAATTAATAATCTCTTCCTTTGTCGTCAGGCAAACTGTGTGTAAAATTTCAGAGAAATTCTCTTAGCGTATTCGCCTTTAGATGGCCGATGCCAATGGGTACAACATAAGCTCCCTTCCTACAGAAGAGCTTAAAATGCATAGTGATTAATAATGGGTTTTGTCAAATAATATTTACGTCAATGTTTTCTAAGTAGACTCACTTGAAACCTTTATCATGATGCTCTGGGGGTAACTTTGTAGGAAGAAAGTTCTCAAAGTAGCCCAATGCTTTGATGACGGTCACATCAAAAGGGCACAGTAGTGGTCTCCACTCGTCGAGCATTTCCTGGGTTGATTCTAAAGGGAAATAACTGTAACATAAAGTTCAAGAGAATGTAGACTAATACAATAAATAACAGAAATAGAAATATTTGTTCATTTATCTATATTTCATCTTGAACAAGCTGAGAAGCTAGCAAAAAACACTAGATTATTTGCCTGTTCCGCCAATGAAAGAGATTCCATTCCTATTGCCTTTAAGGTAACAATGTAAACTTATTGAATATGTCTCTGTGAAGCTTATTAAATTAAATAGTTGAGAGTATTTTTCTCGTTTCATGTTGTGTGATATTTACCCATAATTTTGGAATAATCTTGCCTTTTAATGTGGAGTTATGGTGTTTAACACAAATTTACTTGAAAAGTTTTTAAAAGTAATTAATATGCATGTAATGAGCTGAAGTCATAGTTACACTCATAGTATATGTACATGTTTTCACAATAAATGGCTTGATAGGGCTGAAGAAGGTATTTTAGATCAAATTGCGACAAACATTGAATTGTGCATGTTTGTTTCCAGGTTATTTGATAAATTGTTTCATTGACTGGAAAGAACTCAAATCCGGCCAATCAAAACACAAATATTTGTTGCAGTACCCTATCTGAGGGATTGAGCAAGGCAAGTATGTTGCCATCATATGGTACAGTGCATGACAGTGGTAGCCAGTGTTAATGCTTAAAACATTTATTTGATATTAATAGGACAGATTAAAACTTACGGCCTGCACATTCTCACAATCCCTTTAATGTTCCCATCAATATTCCTGTAACAGACACAAAGTAGAGGACATCAAACAAATTCTTCATAATATTTAACATAAATAAACATCGATAGCCATTTGAACTTGCAATATCACATTGGTTGGACTCCTTTCATCAATTTGGAATAGATTTTATTTGTTTGTTTTTTTCCCTTCATCTTGATTGCTGATCTGATGGAAAATGATGTATTTGTTTCACAATATAATTTTCAACTTTTTTCAGTCATAATATTAATACGGTCAAGTTTGGATATATACCAATGTGTTTCTCACATTTCGTTTTCTACTAAAAATATTATTATAACAAGTAAAACAAGCAATAAACCAAGAAGTTATCCATGTGAAATTCTTACTTGTTTTATATTATCCTACTTCTAAATTGCCACTTTAAGATTACATTACTATTACCTTTTATTTATAGCACTACCTCCATTAATTTCTTTAATGTGGTCTAGTAATTTGTAATTAATCCACTTGTAATATACTGATCTGCAAAGTAAATTAATCAACACAGTACAAGGTACTTATCCTTTCCTTTTGTTTTGTTTTTTGTTGGTGACGGGGGGAGGGGGTTTTGTTCGGCAGAGGGAGGGGGTGCCACAGGGGGAACTTACTCAGGGAAGAGTTGAAGTCCATGCTGTTCATAACGGGAATATAACACGGACTCGGACAAATCGTACAATGGTTTCCATGGTAATGTCAGATCATTTCTGCTCAAAAGCTTTCTTTTCCTGTTTAATGAAAAAACAATAAATTAATACTGTAAAATAACATTTTGAATATTATCAATGATGGGAATCAAATCATTCAAATGTTTTTTTGGATTTTCCCAGAAATGAAGATTAATACATGTACAATTATGCCGAAGCCCATAAACAATCGGGGAAACTCTGATTGATCTGTTGACAAAGATAAAAAGAAGAAACAACATTCAACTTTAAATATTAAAAAAGTTATAGTTTTTAAATGGCTTATTGCATGTAAATATCATACTTATCACCACGTCAAAGACTTTTCCAAATTGATTACTTACTTCAGTAAAGTTATGAGTAGTTGTCCAAATTTGATAACTAGAGACAATTCTAAGTCTGGAGATACCACAAGCTCATAAATCAACTTTACTAGTAAAACATGGTCTTCTTTGCTGAATTTTCTTCCATAAATCCGAATGTATCTGAGGATAGAAATAAACATAGAGTGTAACAAGAAAATTCCTACAGAATACCTACATGTTAATTTGTGTGTGTTGGGATGGGGTGTCTTGCTGCCTACATTAAACAATATAAGCTTACATATAAAATTATCACCATTACTTGTTTGTTTGTTTGATTGATTGATTGGTGTTTAACGTCGTACTCAAGGGTATTTCACTTATATGACGACGGAGACCAAAAATAAAACGTACAAACAGATCAGCTTCCTGTTTCCTGTAGCTATAAGAACACCAGGGCAATGGAAAGCTCCTCTTTTCTCGCCTCTTACGATCGACCGAGGAAGCCGAGCAGTATTCTGCAGGACTGGCCAACCCGCTCCCCCACAGGGCCACCAATTCTTGAGCAGAGGTTAATTTAAAATGTAGTAAAGCTCTAGTGTTTGGCAATACAACTGGAATGCTGGCAAATGGTATAAATGGGATACACATGTACAGAGTCACTACATGTAAATGTATCTACAGTTTCTACAGTGACAGCTGTACATACGATTATAATAAGAAAACTTCATTCAACTACATGTAACAGTCAGCGTAACCTTCAAGATGCTCATGGGTCCCAAAAACCCCAAAGAAAATTTTTATACCGATATATTTGTGAACAAATTTCAGAATAGATTAATACAGTAACACAGTACACTAATTTGTGAAATTACTTTTTTAGTTTGGACACCTTACTCTGAAACATATTAATGCATTGAAAACATCCATGGGAAGAAGACCGATTATGGGAGTACTACAGGTCGTTGAGAAAACCTATTTATAGGTTATCTGAAACAAACATTCTGGTCTGTTTGTTAAAGGAAAGACAAAAACTGTTATTTCTTGTTTTCATTTTTGTTGTCTTGAGTTTTAACACTAGTGTCGTGTCGTCTAGGGGATCAGTTTTTCCCATGCTGACAGGAGTTCCTGATCTACTTTGCATGTTTTCAAGCCATGGCTTGAACACGGTGGAGCATTTTTTTTTTAAATTTTATTTTTGGATAATGCCTGTGTCCGTTGCTCAACCTTTTGTAGTTCATTAGTAAATTAAGCCGTAAAAAATTACTTTTTATTTAACTTTCTGTAACTTAACTCGTAGAATTGTGTGTTAAAACTACGAGGAAGTTAAAAGCCTACACTCACTGATCAGCAGCTATGTATACAAATCCTGTTGATTTATCTGCTGACAAAATTGGTTTTCTCTAGTATGGCCACGACCAGGTCACTACGAACAGGATCAATTAGGTCATTATATTTAGGTCTTTCCAGAATGACATGTATAAACAGCTGGCTGTCTGAAAAACAACTTTGTCGCTAACCATTCTGACAGTCCGTATGAACATTTACACTAGAAACCACTTTGTATAAAAAATTTGTAGTGGATTCATACAGGTAAATCTGTTCTGACAATCCTCGATAAACTGGCCTTCTTTTATCAGGGACTATTAAGAAAAGATCTGTATTTCGCAGATGGTCAGTGAGAGTTACTAAGTGTTGCTGGCAGGCAGGCTGCAGCGAATCACAACATATTGATGTAACTCAATCACTGGCTAGAAAGTTTGTTACTGCGTACAACTTTTGGCTATAATCATTTCAGCACTGATGAAATTGAAACTGGAATGGCAGTCGCAAGAAATCCACCATTTAAAGGATCTCTTGTTGCGTCACGTCAATTTTATATGTCAATATAAACAAGTTTTGATAGCGGCATTAACATGTACTGTTTTTTAGTTGAAACAGCTCTTAATGATATATTTTTATTGTAAGCTTATTTAACGGAAACCAACGTCAATGGTGACTGGGAGTGGCTGGAAAGTAACTATTACAGAATATGGTACTCAGCCAATTGCAGTAAATATTGGATAAATACTACAGATATTTGTGCTCCGGAGGTAGGGTCAGTTCACTTTTAGTCCATTTATTTTATCAAAAGATAGCAAAATTGGGTATATTGGTCATTTCCTACAAGTGTTCAAAAATGTGAACTCTGCACATTTTTATTTTATCATATGCATGTACACTACAAGCTGGGTTTAAAATACCCTGAAAAGAATAATATTTGCTTTTCCTTGGTTCCCAATCATTTCTTTGGTCACCAATCATTGAATAACACAACTGTTTTTGACTACTTCAAATTCCCCGCCACTATCGATAATTTTCTCATGAAATTAACGTTTTCTCTACTTTTTCCCACCGTGGCCCTGACATACTGACTGTCTAGCTTTGACATCGGCTAGACAGTGGGAAGGCAAAACATGCTTTAATAAATTGTGGTCCAATAAAATGATATAACCTACTTGGCGATCATGTTACAGCTGAGCATAGTTGTTGTCGTTTTTGTTTTTTGGCTTTGTTGAAATTGATCGCCAATGAATGCAAAAAGTGATTGGGAACATAGTTCCCAAGTTCCCCTTTTTTTCGAGCCCTGGATCTATTCATCTTGTTTACTGGCATAACACCTAGTGTATTTAGTCTCAGTCACAGGCACAAGACGCAATGTTATGTTTGGTCGGTAATTGAAGTGTATAGATTAAGAAGGTACGAAACATCCAGTATATAAGAGCAGCCCAAAAAAAAGAAAATAAATACAATTCCACCTTTAAACTTTACTCCACTTTTCCCACGGCTATTTTATATCTATCCACACATAATTCAGTACCATTATTTCATTAATAACTCTGTTAAACCGCAAAAATAACTAATTTTATGTGTGGATAGATATTTAATAGCTGTGGGTAAAGTCTGAATATGTTTTAAAATTTTTTATTTTGGCTGTTTGTTTAATCTGGTCGTTTTGTACCTTCTCTAAATACTCCCCAATACAATAGTGACCCAACATATTACATTGCGTTGTGTGCCTGTGTCTCTGTCCAGGTTACTTAAGGTAATTTCACTCACATGACATATGTCGACCCAATGGGTGAAGAAAACCATCAACGGCACCACTGGCAGCCAACAAACACAGTACAGCCACAGAACAGAACAGAAAGATCGGCTTCACATTGCCCCTTAGCTCAGAGAGCACCAGGGTAACAGGAAGTTCCCTCCCAACCTTCAGTTTTTAAATCAGAACACAATATATTTTTTCAGTCACAGACTAAGAAATTTGGGTAAACAGAAACACTGTTTACAAAGCTAAAACATCATATTTTATTGACCTGTCACTCCACTTCCAACAAATGTCAATAGATATCACATTCACAAAAGAGTGACTATATCCATCACAAATGCTTCCATGATCAAACTACAAATTCCATTATTTTGTCAGATCTATTTCAGCTCTATTATAAACTTAAATTATACAGGAGTAGAGTAACTGAATGTAGGGCAATCGTTTATTTCCTGATTAATTTGTCATTTTACTGACCCAGTTTCCTTTGTCCAGATGGGAAATAGAGCATAAAGGTGTTGAAAACGCTCATACACAGATGGTCAACAGATGACCTGGTGCTCGTATCACTGACAGGTCAGGGAAACAAAGGATTAGCTGTAGGCGTATAGAGCTGAGAAGAAACACTATTTATGCCTAACACGGTTCATTGCATGGTTTTATCAGAATTTTAATTTGACAGATGGACTTTTATACGTCACCTACACGAAAATACTGCTAATTCATAAGACAATCATATTTAAGTTACATATGTCATGATATGGTATCATACATTTCCTTACTTTAGTTCAACTCACCTTGATAACATTCCGGCCCAAAAATTAGCACCAATTTTGAGATTGCGAAGTACGACTGCTCGACACAAGTTTTCTTTGATTTCAGCGAACTGCCGGGATGATTCTTCGTCTATTTTGTCTGAATATGGTAAAAGTGAGTTGTAAATAATCTCTTTTTGTGGCTTAAAGCCCAATCTATCTTCCCGTTTGAGTATACCTTCCTCCATGTTGTTATTATGATGATATCAATGCTTGTAGTCCGTTCCAAAATTGTTTAAGACATGACACTGCAAAGACATAAGTTCGACATGACTATATAAAATTAGTGTAACATCTGCTTTCATTGGCTCACATAATTCCGCTATCCAATCAAAACCTACTGTTGAAATTTTCTCTAAAGGGAAGTAACTTCTGCAGGCTTCCGCTTCTATTTTTGTCACATCATGATATTTCTAAAAAAAAACCTGATAAGTTCTAACGGTGGTCTGCGTGTTTTGCCTTATTTTTGTCACAGTCACGCCTCACTAAAATGCAACAATCTTAATGATCGGATCAGTGAGCAAATAATTTGGAAAAAAAGAAAGAAAGAAGAAAGCCAGGATATATTTAAAACATTGACCGACTTTAGCGAAAAGAACATCTTATTAAAAATATAATCAATAACTTAGTTATAAATTTGTGAAAAATTAAACCTGCCTGTAAGACCAATGACCCCATTGTACTGTATACCCATGTTTACGTTCCCCCCTCTGTTCCTTTCATAATTTTGTTTGATTTATTTATTTCACTGATAGGTATTAATAAATAAAGTAACATAAGTAACTGTAATAACTTATGTAACTTAATACCGTACTTGAGTAATGAGCCCAATAAAGACGAGTTTCGTATTGTTTACTCATGCGTGTTCATTTATCCGTTCACCAGAAGTAATCATCGATGTCGGTATGTCAAGGTATTATTATATTAAAAAATAAGTTATGTTCCAAGTTCAGCTGACATGATTCGACATTTCACAACCACCGTAAATTGTGATGGCGGGAGCTTCAAGTTAGAAAAACACTGTGCCGCATAATAGGCGTGTGATATCTCCAAGCAATGATCATATCTGCTGAACTACGATGTTCATCTTTCGGTTTTTTGTTAGGGGGAGTGTGTATATTGGTTAGTTGTATTTTAAATGGGCATACGCTTCGCACAGTGACGGAGCCGCGCTTCACCAATGGGGTGGATAATATCCCACTTTCCTTTTTGTTGGCCGGCAATGGAAAAGAACGTTCTGTCTTTAAAACATATGATCTTGTTATTGTACACATTGTTGCTTTATCGAAGAAGAGCGTTACAATGAATATAGAGACGTTTGGACATATATTTAATCTGTATCTCAAACAAGACACTTCCGCATTCCATCCGTCTGCAAGGATCATCGTAAATTCCGGGCCGAAAACTAAGATAACAAATAGCGTTGAATTGGATTACTTATTTACTGGCAAAGACGTCGAAAACCCGTATAGTTATGCAGAGGGAGCCATTTTGAGCGGGTCATTTGATGGAACAATTCATACTTCTTCAGAAACCTTTTACGTGGAACCTGCAGAGAGATACTTGACTATCTATGGCCCACTACCTGAATTTGCCAAAACACCCCATTTAGTATACAGGCACGCTGACATAATTTGGAACAAGACAATTTCAAGGAAAAGTACAGTTGATAGCTTGTCAACAGCTAAATATTTCACGGATAAGTTTCCGCACCATCCTCCACAGATGACAGGTGTTACGGGACAAGACACTAGGTATCATTCTGGGGGGAGAAAAACACGAGCAGCCAACAGTCCTGTATCCTGTACTTTAAAAGTGGTGGTCGATCATTTGTTCTTTGAGTATATAGGTGGTTCAGATGTGTCAAAGACGGTCGCAGAGATAGCAATCTTGGCAAAAGAGACCGACGATATTTTTCGTTCCACAGATTTCAATGGAGACGGAGTAAGCGATAATCTAGGCCTGGTCATCACTGATCTGACACTTTATACACACAAAAACACACCGGGATACAAACTTGGGGGCATTAACTTGGACGACACCGAATACCTGGAATTGTTTTCAGAGTATGATTTCAATTCATTTTGCATGGCGGTGTCTTTTACTTATCGTGATTTTCCTGATGGTGTGATCGGCCTTGCCTGGGTGGCTAGTTCGAATTGGCACTCATACCCAGGTGGCATTTGTCAACATCGAATACACACGTCTTCCAAATATTACAGCTTTAATACTGCTATGGTGTCGTATCTTAACCATGAGGATCGAATGCCTCGTGCTAAAGCTATTTCCACATTTGTGCACGAACTTGGACACAGTTTTGGAAGTCCACATGACATCGACGGTGATCCAATATGTTCCCCTGGAGGTGAATTAGGGAACTTTTTAATGTATCCATTTACTTTAGACGGCACAAAGCCCAACCACGAGCGGTTTTCTTCGTGTAGCGTATCAAATATATATCCTGTGATCATCAACAAGGGGACTTGTTTAATAAGCCACCCAGGACCAGTATGTGGTAATGGGGTCATAGAAACTGGTGAACAGTGTGACTGTGGAACGAGCACTTCTTGTCATGTCCTCGATCATTGTTGCACACCTGCGGATCACCCGATATCCTCTCCAGATATCCCGTGTACCGTCAGGACATCAGTTGGATATGCATGTAGTCCGATAGCCTCCCCTTGTTGTGATTATACATGTCATATTTTATCAGCAGTATCAAATTATTCGTGTCTACCTGATTTGGAGTGTAGTTTACAATCGATGTGTGATGGATTTTCTCCGCTGTGCCCCAAACCAGGCAATAAACCTAATGGAACCCTTTGTTCGGAAAATAGACGGTTCTGTCTAGCTGGAGAATGTCAATCTAGCTTATGTCAAAGTTTTGGACTGATGGGCTGTTTGTGTTCAGAACACATTGGCCTCTGTAGTGTGTGTTGTTTTAGCCCAACAGCTACTTGTATTCACATATCTAAGTTTAACATTTCTACAAATTACACAGGTAACTTTCTAGCCTTGTCTGGTCAGCCGTGTAATAGCTACCGTGGTTACTGTGACGCTGGTGGAAACTGTGTTTTGGTGGACACTGACAGTACAATTGAACGCTTAGTAGGAATGTTCGGAAAAGATGCCGCAGAAAGAGTCCAACATTGGTTAAGTTTAAATTGGTTCTATGTCCTTCTTGGATTCGCCACGCTTTTTCTTTTAGTAGGACTGTTTTGGGCGAATTATAGATGCCAAGAAAAAACTGATATTCTTGCGAAACGAACGGGGAAGTTGCTAATATTGTTAAAAGAGGCTAAACGACAAAAGGAAGCTATCCACGACAACCTGTTAAAGATAGAAAATATGGCTGAAAATAAGCGATATACCAAGTTTGACAAAGTGATTGCTGTTAGTAGACTTATGATGCTCTTTCCAGATTTATCATCTAAGGAAGCCAACACAGTCACACTTAATGTGACTGACGAAGAAACAGCAGTACGATATCTGCTAATGAGACGACACGCTTTAATTACAATCCTGACTATGAATAATAAAAGCAACTATAGCTAATTTGATTGTGTGCGATGTCTAAGATTAACATTTGTAGGTATAATATCAGTAACTATCGGGAGAAATAGACGATGCCTGTAATTGACAACGGGAAACGAATTAATTTCTAGGCGTATACTTTAATTAAACATACGATTCATTTTAAACTGCTGCCATGGTATTTATGTTTTGTCGATCATTATTTTACGTATAACGCGATTTTCTGTCGCATGTGTGCCGCACACGAGGAGATTTGTCGGCGACCAGTTGCAAGATACATGTCCGATCCCTTGCGACTAGTCGCCGATGTCTCATCGCGTCGCAAGCCTACCGCGCACGAGGCGATTTCCCTGAGATTTTTAGTCGCCGACGGAGAATCGCTCGTGTTCGGCGGGCTTAAATAAACTAAATAACTTACTTACACGAAATTGTGGTGAGAACGCTGAGTTTTTATATAGGTCAGGGGGTATATGGCACGGCAAAGCGGAAAAAATTCAAGATTTATAAATTTAACTTTGTGTTCACGCTTACAGTAAAAGATTACATATTTTAAAACAATTGTTAACGAATTCATAAATTTTACTCTAAACTGTTTACTTTGTGTTTACACTAACAATAAAACAATGCATGTTTCAAAACCTTGTACAATAATTATTCATTCTATCACAGACAACGATTAGTTTCTAAGTACATTAACTATTTTAAGGACCAAAATTTTTTTCTTGTCTTAGGTTTTATTCAGTCTAATTAAACTCAGATCTCAAAAACGCTCCCCGTGTTTTTTTTTTTGTCGCTTATATTGAGGTCTAACGCAATCACACCACCTACAATGTCGATTGGTTTCTTAAATTGACCAATCACAGCTGCTTCTCAATTCTGTTTTTTTTTTAAGTTTCCCGACTGCGTATTTTTACATGACCAACAGATACATGTACGCACAATCAACAAACACCATTCAAATAATAAACATAGAGTGGAAATGCATTTTCCCCTGTATATACTTGCGACTAACAACATCAACACAGAAGAAAATCGGACACCTGCTTGTTTTGGCTGAATTTGGAGTTTACCATTTCCGCCGACGAACCGAAGTTTCCCGACTGCGTATTTTTACATGACCAACGGATACATGCTCGCATAATCAACAAACACCATTAAAAAACATTTTGAGTGGAATGTGATTTTGCCCTGTTTATATGCGGCTTACAACATTAATGCAGATGAAAATCGGAGAACTTCTGCTTGTTTTGGCTAAATTCGTTGTCTACCACGGCCCAGTGTTATCTGTGTTTTTATTGGACAACTGAAACTGTGACCTTTCGTGAACCCCAGCTAACTTGACCTAATTGGACAGCATTAGTAGAGTGATTGCCTTAGATCTCAATATAGCGACAAACAAAGCACGGGGAGCATTTTTGAGATCTGATTTTAATTAGATTGAGGTTTTATTTTTCGATCCAAGACTCACGTGACCTGTCCAAGATTCACGTGACCATTCCAAGATTGTCAGACCCTGAATGTGGGCTGAAGTTTAATAGCAGACGGGCCAAAAACTTAAAAGAGACGTAACAGCGATGGCATGAATCTTGAATAGAACAAAAAAATGTTGGATCGCAAAAAAATTCTTTGACCGTATAAAAATCTTAGGTCGAAAAAATCTTGGACCGTAAACCATTGAGGTATACCGTTACCTCGATGCATGAAACAGTTTTGCAACAGATATATATTTATTTTGAACCCTATAGAAAATGTTTGGACCGTACAAAAGTTATTTATCAGATAACAGTTCCTAGCTTTTTTCTCTCGTCCTTTTCTCGCTCTCGCGTGCCATTCTACTTCGTGCGGACATTTAATCCTATATATCAATTGTTCCTACAGTAATACGATGTAAGTTGGCATATATATTGTGTGCTAAAACCACCCTTATTTCTTACGTGTGGTATAGTATAGGCCTTGTGGGAAGTTATTCATAGATAATTATATAAGTCACCCAATCTAATTAAAATCAAGATCTCAAAAACGCTCCCCGTGTTTTGTTTGTCGCTATATTGAGATCTAACGCGGCAATCGCTTTACTTATATTGATCGATTAGGTCAAGCTTACTGTGGTTCACGAAAGGTCACAGTTTCAGTTGTCCAATAAAATCACAGATAACACGGGGCCATGGTGAACGCCAAATTCAGCCAAAACAAACAGAAGGTGTCCGATTTTTTTCGTGTGTTGATGTTGTAAGTCGCATGTTTATATACAGGGAAAAATGCATTTTCGCTCTGTTTATTATTTGAATGGTGTTTGTTGTTTGTTGATTGTGCGTGCATATATCCGTTGGTCATGTAAAAATACGCAGTCGGGAAACTTTGATAAACCAGAATTGAGAAGCAGCTCTGTGATTGGTCAATTAAAGTAACCAATCGACATTGTAGGTCCAATGATTGCATTGGATTGCAGATCCAATGATTGCATTGGATCTTAACATAGCGACAAACAAAACATGGAGAGCGTTTTTGATATCTGATTTTAATTAGATTGGTAAGTCACCCGTACTTATATTTGTAAGCTTAAACCTAATGATATCAATGCTCTTATCGCCTCGCAGAAAATATATTCTAGAATAAATTCCGATCGTCACTCTGATACGCAAGTGGTATATGTTTTCAGCATGGGGGATATTTAAACCATTTCAGAGTTTGGTTAAAAATTATAAAGGTCCTCAACCAGACATTTTTATGCTTAATACTGCATGCCAAACATGCATGATGACAGCAAAAATATACTCGGAGGTCAATTCGCTAATGCGAAACATGATGACAGCTATAAAATAATAAGCATGTACATTTTCCTAATTTCTTATATATTTCGTGCTGCTGCGGGCATCTTCTTAAATTTCAGCCTTGACAGAGCTTAATTCTGCAGCTTCTTATATGACTAAACCAATCTAATAAACATCAGATCTTCGTCATCTGACTCCTGAGATATTGGAACTCAGTTTGAAATTTAATCATTTCGAGTTCAGTGATTAAATGTTCCAGCAAATTAAGTGCTTTGGGCAAAAGGTTCAGCGTCAACTTAGCGTATCTTTTTTAATGGGAGAGTGGAAAAATGAATTGAAGCCCTTGGAAAGTGCTTCGCCTCCCGTCATTGTTTTACCTTCGATATTTGGAGGACATATTTATCATCTGGCATCATTCCAGAGATGTCCTTGATCCCTTCATTGCCACTCTCAGTCGGCAGGAGTCACGGGAATTCTCGATACCTTCAACCAGGCTTGTTCTGTTCTCCTTAAGGCCCTGGTCCACAGAAGATATACTAGGCGAATTCTTTGCCGAACTTGTTGATCCCAAACCTTCAGATATCATTTAGGCCAAGATCTAGAATCAGCTCCTAAACAAAAAAAACACACTCGCTCTGTATCATTGTCCAACAGATCCGCAAAAAAGACTAGATGTAAGTTAGATATACTAACATACCAGATACGGCCTCCTTTGTTGGGCAACAAAGTAGAAATGTTTATTATTTTATTGACATTTTGTACATCTGGTTCAGATAATGTGGTATACCTCATAACTTGACTGTCTGAAACAATATGTTAGCAGAACTAAAAATCCGCTTGGAATTAGAACCAACGATATCCAGCTGAACATTTCTCTATTGCTAATTATTCGGCTAAAGATCATGTCGATTGAAAATACACAAATTTCACCATCCGGATAGTAATCCAAACAGAAATGCAAGAAAGAAAAGATTATTGGGTTGAAACTCTTCAAATGATACATCCATTGTTCGATTAGGAACCAGGTAAAGTGTCTAAAAAAAGAAAAGAAAAACTTTTATATTCCAATATGGCTAACCTAACATCCGGTGTACTATAGACTCTTTAAAAAGGAATATCAAAATTGTGAACCTAAAATGGCTACTCTTCTCCCACAAAGACCTAGCATACAAGAGAAGTAAAAAGCCTACTGGTTCAGGCGAAACATCCCTATCAGATAGCTCGTAGCTATCATCCTTTTGATATATATTTAATGGTCAATCTGTATACTAGTATCTCTGAAATACCAGTTTGACAGCTAATTTGTTCATAAACAATACCGAATATCTTGTTTGTTACATGTTTATCAATACTTTATATACGTGGCCAGGGATCAGGTATGTAAACGGCGACGATGGTTTTGGCTACAAAGTTTGAAAGATTTGCTTTTCAGGTTTTTCCACCGGATACATTAAGGGGTTCTTTTCTGTTCACGACAGTCGACGAGAAGTTTCAGGTCTAGTTCGGTTTTCTTCAATTTCCAGATTGTTTTCTGGTACTGTGTCCGGCTCAGTGGATCCGAGGTTCCCTCCAAGTTCGAAAAACTTCAGAAGGACCCCACGCTGGCTCATCTGAATTCTTTTCAAGCATTTGTTCGAGAACTCAAAAAGCGTAAGGAAATCCCAGACGACGAATTCTCCGCAATAAAACCACCGACAGCACACTCAGGCCGAACACGGGGTCTTCCCCAAATTCATAAAGATTTTGATAGAATTTCAACAGAACCGTGAACAGCCAGGTCAAGACTTGCAGTCATTATAGCCAATAACGAATTTAGCTCTCTAGACTCGTCACTCCCGTGATGCAGTTTAAAGACTCCAAAACATTTCATCCGAACTTTTTGACCAAGGTTAGCCCATAGGGCCTACAGATTTGTTCCATTGGACGTAGAATCTTTATTTAGCGTTCCCCATAGAAAAAGCAGATAGTTTTCAAGAAACCTGTCACCAACCTCTCTAAAGAATTGTGCACTTAAGAAGCTACTTTTGGACTCGATCGTGCACCAAAACTTCAATATTATTCAACAGAGATTTATCATCAAACTGATGACGTCCGTATGGAAAGTTCCTTAAGACCTGATTTCGTGGATATTTTTACGTCCGAGCTTGCAATGTCTATAGTCACTCCATTGATAGACATTGCTATACCATAAAGTTTTACTGTAGATTCGTGGACGACAAACGTGTTCTTGCTTAACCGGCTGACTTTAACTTAATTAAACAAAAACTTGGCTCATTCCATCATCAATTAAACTCCATTTCCTCGATATCCACCTCACAAATGACGGGACCACCGTGTATATGAAATCAACAAATACAGGCAAGGATAACCATTTTAGCAGTTTTCAGCCATGGAATTTGAAAATCTCTTGGATAAGGTCACTAATGCCGAGAGCACAGCGCTTATGCAGTTCCGAAATGCTGTTTAAGAAAGAGCTTGAACAAATAGCTGAATTCATTGCTTGGAATGATTTCCCCTTTCGAGTCCGTGAACGATTGATCAACAAATTTACCCAACCAAAGAAACTGAGAGACATTTCTTCAAATTTCCCCCGTATTTTGGTCCGACAGCCGTATATTTGAAGACTTGTCACATCTGGGGTAGGGATGAGAGATTAGAAACAGTTTAGATTCCGATAAAACAACAGCGACTATATACACAATTAAAAGGAAAACTCAGACATGGAATACGAATACATGCAGTTCACTAACGATGGTTTGTAGAGCATGATATATTATATATAGATCATGCAAGTCAAAAACAATATGCAAATTTGGGGAAATATGTGTAAACCGACAAAAACTGTAACACTTCTCTTACAAAAAAAATATTTTAAAATCATTATAATTACAAAACGATTTGTCACTTTTATGTGAGTATTTGACGTCCCGATAGTGTGAAAGGTACAGATTACGAATTGTGGAAATGCGCATGAAACAAATCGATGTCCTTTGGTGCATTTGTATTGTGCATATATAGTGTTGTTCTTCCGCTGACAAAACTGAAAATATATATTTCACGCTGTGTCCTGTCGGAACTGATCATTGAACATCAAAACAATCACTCTGGCATGCAGTAATTCTATTCAGCTTTCAATAGAACAGCAGGATAGTCTAGCAGAGTCTAGTTTGACCAACTCATCCAATGTGTCGTTTGGAATAGCTATCCGACTAACACATTCACAGTTAAGTTCTTAAGTTTTGGTACAGCTGCACGTATAATCTATAAGATTCGTATTCGCATCTACTTTCATCAATGACTGCCCTGTCATTTTTACTAGCAGAGTCCTCTCGTAACACAACATCTGATTGGTTGCGTAGAAGTTCCCATGCATCCAATCAATCGCTTGACAGTAGCGTAACTTGGTTATACAGTGTATATGATAAATCCGCCAAATGTTGTAATGCAGAGTAGCTCTGAATAACACTCTTGCTCAAATGATGCGAGCATAAATTTAACAAAATTGTTAGTGCGTGTTGATTTTGGTGGCCTGCTGCTAGGCGGATTTTCTGCCCGGGGGCCAACAATAAACAGTAATTATCAATAAAATACGCCCGAGTGTATTTATATTGTTACATTTAGATATTAACAGGTTTTATTATTTTGTATGACCTGGGATTACAATATACATTTGAACCGGTCAAAAAATTTGACAGGCAAAATTAAAAATTATTATTGATATACATATTGTAATCCCAGGTATGACAGCTGTACCTGTGATTTCCTTTTGATGATCAACATCAACGTCTTCATGATTTAAAGTCACCTTAATTCTATCTCCATTTGTTTGTCGTTCTTGTAATTTTACCATCTGCATATTTTAACTACCGAACGGATACAATCAACAAAGGTTATTCAAATATTAAATAAACTTTAAGTTTACGATATGGGACTTTCAAGATTCACACGGAAGAAAATCGGACAGCTTTTGCTTGTTTTGGCTGAATTTGGTGTTTACCATTGAACCGTGTAATCTGTGTTTTTATTGGACAACTGTGAACCCCAGTTAGCTTGACCATGGAGGTATATGCTATAACTCCATGGCTTTGCCTTATTGAACAGTATAAGTACTAGGGTGATTGCGTCAGATCTCAATATAGCGACAAACAAAACACAGGGAGCATTTTTGAAATCTGATTTGAAATAGATTGGGTTGCAATGTAAGTTTAATTCATTAGTGTTCACCCATCTTCCTATGCAAGGGTCAGTATGTGTTAGACGAAACTTTAACATTACTATCCCTTGCTGTAACTCGAAGGAAAAACGTGGCAAAAATTTCATTAGACTTTGGTAGAAACCCGTAGGGCAATCAAAAAGGCGTTTACACATCAAAGCTTACAACAAACAAGCGTGGCGCCACTGCCAATCATCTTCCCGAGGCAAGGCGGAAAAGGAGATCGTCGCATTAAGCCTCTCTCCCTTTCTTACGTTGCCTCCAAAGGCGATTAATCTTGAGTTGGCTAGAGTTGACCACTGCTACTTTCGAATGACCTCTCTATAATCTACCCAATCCGATGGGGGCTTTCTTAGAATACGAAAGAGACGGTCTAAACACAGGACGACAAGTAGGCTATTTTTGTAATATACATGCACAATATTAATACCATTAACGAGTCCTGGCTTCATCACAGACATGTCAACTGTCCGTGGAGCCAAGCTTGTTTGTTTGATGTGTAAGTGCCTTTTTGATTAGCCTACGTGTTTCTACCATAGTCCAATGAAACTTTGTGCCACGTTTTTGATCGAGTTACAGCAAGGGATAGTACCGTGTAAGTCTCGTCTTACACATACTGACGATGTGGGAAGATGTGGGACTCAAGGAAAGGGGTCATATATTTTTCACTTTAAAAAAGCTGGTGGTGCCCAAACCCACTTGAACAGGTTGAGAATGGCCCGACATCAGGACCTGACTGTATCCTGTCTATCTATAAATTAATTAATTCTCTCTCCCTATTGGTCTACCTTAACATACACACATTTTTTGTCACTTTAGTGTTTACTTTTGCTTCTTTATTCTACCTATTGAACACAACCAGAAATCTGTTAAAAGAACAAAAAACTAGTCACACAAACTGTAGGTGGGTTAGCGAGTGAGAGTTTCCTGTTGCCCTGGGCCCATTGCACAAAGCCTCCTTAAGCTAAGGTGACCTTAGTTTTTCCCTTAGACCTAAACTAAGGAGACGAGCCTTTTTCACAAACCCACTTAACATAAAGTCTAAGGGGGATAAATATTTCTCTTAACTATCACCTAAAGTGTTGAGGTCACCTTAGCCCGAGAAGGCTTTGTGAAAGTAAGTCCTGTTGCCCACCCAAATAAGGACCTTAATTATGAACCCATTCTGTTTGTAATGCCTTTTTTTTATCAAGCCGTAAAACCTTAAAAACAGTTCTGGAAAATTTTGTGAGATAACATAACATTTGCATGTGCAAATGCCAATGCTTCACATTTTTTTTTAGTTCACGGATGTACAAACTTCATTGATGATTTTCTTGCTAAAAACTGTCAAAATCAGTAGCAAAATGCAAATTTAGACGAACACTGCAAACAATTTGGGAAACCTATAAATCGGTCCTCCTAAAATAAGTTTGCATGGACCATGGGAAGACCCCGTTCCACTGTTCCGTTCTCCCTAACAACACAGGCCTGTATAACTGTGTTGTGTAATTAACCATTCATTCTTTTGTTGCCAGTGGCATCAAGGGCCATTTAACTCCAATCTAACAAAAAAGTAATTGTCAATTGTGCTTGAGAAACTCTTAACCTAGACACAGGGCATGTTTTTTGGACATCCTTCAGAGTAGAGACAGATATTAAACAACACTCCCTGTCTTACATTTGTAGATGAAAGACCACATGACAAAGAAACATTGGCTTCTATTTACTGATTAATTCTCAGGCTTTAATTAGGTTTTCTTATCAATCCAACTTTTCTAAAAACAGCAAATCAATATCACCTTGCTGTAGAAAAGGTATAAATATCTAGTTTTACTCAATAATCATAAAAATACTTGCCAACCCAGCATCTATGTTTATTTGATATCGTCATCAATCCCACAGTGTTGAGACCAGAGATGTTATGTAATACTCCCTTTCTAACCTCCCCAGACAAACGAGCACAAAGACTGACATTTATTCACTGATTTATTCTCGTCGGCCTGGGGTTTTTCTTTTGTTTTTGGTTTTTATCAGTGGTGGGGGAGGAGGTTTAATTGTATTTCTTACTTCTATTATGGAGATTCCAAAATAAAAATCCAGCAATTGATAGCAGTGGTTTCAAGGGTTGAAGAAAGGCTCCTCAAATTCATTTAACACAAATTATTTTTGCTGATATTTTTCAATACATGTATTTCTCTTTTCAATTCTACAATTATTCAATATTTCATTGAAAAATTCAATCTTAATCAGATCTTTAAATAAAATACAAAGCAATTTATTCACCAATTCATGACTTTCTTTTAGTGAAAACTCAAAGAAGGTACACAACATTTGACACAACTTTCCATTTTATCCACTATTGGTAAAGGTTCTCAAGAAAACGACTCCCTGAAACAACCTTATTTTATGTAAAACTCCTGCATGATTGGAATCATTCATAATCATAGAGTGTTTCTTAGAATTGCCTGATTTCTACTTCTTATAATATTTAACATGCTTATGTTTCTGTGGATGGTTCCTTCAAGACACATACACAAAAAAAACTTTAAATACTTTTTCAATTTTGAAAATTTCAAGTTTTGGTTTCAACATTTTTTATTTTATCATTACTTTTTTTCACTATAATAGATAAATGTAAAAGGCTAAGATCAAATTGGCTTCAAATGGTTCCACTTAAGGAAAAACTTAGATATAGTTTATAAATGGGTTCCTAGTAGGAGGGGCCTTATAACGTTAGCCAATCAGGAATCAAAGGATCCTGTCAGTCAGTACAGAAACTGTCAAACTTTTGGTTACGGTGCATTTGTAGTTACGACTTCAGGGGATTCCCCTTATTTGCGGCATTTGGATTAGGGGAAAAATAATACAAAATGAGCAACCAATCAAAACGCAATATAGGAGGGGAATCCCCCAAAGTCGTTACTACAAATTGTAATGTGAGAATACACCTTTAGCCTCTGGAAATTGGTCTGGTCTTCTGTAATCAGAAACATGCCTACTCCTTCAATGTTGTATAAAATTTCAAGTTTTGGTTTCAACATTTTTCAACTCCTGGAATAGGACTGATCATCAGGAACCAAACGCATGCTTACTGCCTCAATCCTGTATTTAAGATACGCAGTCTGGTTTTATTCAAGAACAGTAAAAAAAGTTCCCAAACCATAAGTTATGTCTGCTTTATATCGTCATCGATCTTTCAGAGTTGAGACTTGGGAGCTTATATAACATCCCTTTCTTACATCTCCAGACAAGAGACCAGAGAGACAGCGATTTGGCTTCAATTGACTGATTTAATATGAGCTTTAGTCTTATTTAACTGCTGCTTCAAGGAGTATCAAATACTACTAAACCATCCTCAGAGATATAGAGTTTGACCCCAGTTAAGGTTCAATACTCTAGATGATCTGGGATGTCCATTAATTAAAAGCGACATGTCAATTAATTAGTAACATATAATGCCAAATTTTTCAAAAACAGTCTGTCTTGCATTTATATCGTATGTTTGAAAACTTCTGGTCATAAAACAAAGATACATAACTTATATAAGGTAACTAAAAACAGTAGCCTACAAGCATTACAATATGTCCTAAAGTTTCTCATGGGAGTTTTCCAAGTTTTCTTAATAGGTTTTCAACCAAAGTATGTCTGAAATACAGCTCTATTGGACCATCAAGATAAAAAGTACATGTTTACATAGCACACATGTAGGTGAACATTAGGGTTTTCTCACATGTACAGGAAACCCACATAGCATGATAAAACATCAACCAGGGTAACCGGGAATTCAGGATATTCCCAAATGACTTCTACTTCCTTACAGCTATTTTACACCTGTTGTTAGTTTTACTAAAAATACACGTCAATAGCTGGAGGGATACAGGTGCTGTTTTTGATCTCACTTATCCCCAGTTTGATACATTCCAAACAGGGGCTTAGCCAGAAATCAAAGGTATGGTGTCCAAAATGGTCATTCTGCTTCACTTTTCAAATAACTGCATTAACTGGGTGTCCAATTTTGACAATTTTCCTATCTGCTGCATGTCAAAGTTTCTTAAAAACAGGTGTCCAAATGAGTCTATTGTTCACTTCAGGGTGTTCATTTGGATGGGTGGACAGGTGTCTGCCTAAGCCTTTGATTCCAAAATAACATACATAGTGTGAGTTTTTGTAGGAAACTTTACTTAATTTTTTTTTTCTGTTGCTTTGCAAATCGCTAGTTCCAGAACAAATTATATATGCTAACTCTAATTTGTTCATTTGCTTCTTATTTTGCATGATCAAATTGAAATTTGTTTCAGGCATACCACTATATAATAGTAACGCAGTCTGGCTATCCCTGGTTCATGTATCATCTGGCTATCCCTGGAACCATCTAACAACAGGATGCGACAATGAAGCTGATGACACTAAACTTTCACTAACAACTCTGCCTCATAGAGAGGGAAATGACCATGAAAGAATTAAAAGGAAAATAATTATATGATTATTTACGATAATGAAATATAGCGATCTAGAGAGGACTATTCCGTGTAATCAATTGTGTTTCCTGATAAAGTAATAGTCAGTGGCCTCAAAATGGCTGCACTATTCTAGGGAATGGTTTATGTTGTAGAACCCAGCAGTCATGTCCATAAAGATGGGGGAGGCAGTCATAAACTCTACCTCTACTGTAACACTGACTACCCTAAATAAACTAATTATTCACAAAGTCAAACTAAGAACTGGTCAGGAGGAAGTAGTATTACAGTTAGAATGCTGTGCATTGAATAAAATGTGTCACATCTTGTAACAATAAAGAATGAATTGTTTGTTTATTTTTTTTCACTCATACGATAACCTTATGGAAGGAATCTGCCCCCTGCCCCATTTCCACCTACACCATCTGGATGGCAAGAGACAAAATCTAAGACACAACAATATATAAGTTTTTTGATGGCCCATGTAGTTTGGGGAGTACTACGGCAACCACGCAACTGCCTCCATATCGACACAAAGAATGGAAGATTTTCTCTAGAAATGGAGAAATAATTCAAATTATTAGGATTGCTAATGTACTACAGCATCCCGAAACCTTCACATCAAATGACCACTGCTGATTGGTTATCACTTTGCTTCCTAAGCAATTCTAAAATCTGATTGGTTATTACTCAGAATCTCAGCATTTTATGACCAATTAGAATTCATTAGACCTGACAAAACATCCAATGAAAACACAGATTTGCCTTGGCCTATAACTGTTAACTCAGAGTTATTGCTATAGTAAAACTGACCACAAATTACAAGGGTATCTAAATTGACGATAAGACAGAATTCTAAGCTAATACATGATTTTCTACACATGAAAAAATTATACAAAATATTTCCACCAAAGGATATTGTTTATGGTATCAGTTACCCCATTTTTAATGTTAAAATGTTTAATTTCAAATGCCATGTGTAATCCTGTATGTAATATACATATGTGAATACATGGTAAACTTGAAAACATCATTGAACAATTTTTTTTATTTGAAGAAACATGACTCATCAGTGTAAATGCTGTGTTGATGGGAACTTGAACCCGTTACGCACACTAACAATGGCTATTAGATACAAGGCAAAATGTTAATTATCCAGATATGTCTACTGTGTGAGATCATCAGCGAACAATCACATACCCAAAGTATTGTAAGAGCCAGATTTCTGAATCCCTTTCACTGTATTTTACAATGTTTGTTGATTGACATTTTTACCAGAGTTATATCCCTTTAATGCAAAACAGGTAGGCTACATGTACTGAAGGCAGAGCCGAATACTTGATTAATGACATTATAAAATAATTCATTTCATATGGCGGATTGCCATATGACTGCAGTCTATATGTTCCTCTACTTTGTTTGGTGTGTACCGGAGGGGAGGGGGGGGCTTAAGTCATGTCGTAGTGTAATCACGAAAGTGATAAAGGTGACAACAGGTATTTGATCCAGCAAAGGTTTCCAATCTGATAAACCAACAAATTTTATGAGAGGAAAGATCCTGAATACGACCAAACAACATACTGGGTTCCTGTGGGATATTCCTTTATCTTATCGATATATAGTTTTATTTCTTCAAAACATCTACTATAATGTTTTCTGTGGGTTTTTTTTTATATATTTACTTACCCACATTGTGCATTATTTATTGCCTTAAGACAAAGATGTGTGAATTATATATAAACATACAGAAACATGTCTATTCTTGATCCAGGAATGTTTCAGACTAGATAGAGATAAATGGTGATTTAAATTAAGTACGCGATTAGGAGGAAACTAACCTCATTAAATATTCAGAGATACTGGTACAAACTGCGAGAGAAACAGTCTGATAGCCGACAGCTCGGTGAAGAGATTAATAAATCTATTGTCTAAGGGTCAACACTCTTAATCAACTGTCCCACCATGTCCCAATCTGCCATGTCCCAATCTGAGCTGTCCCACGTATGGCGACATGAAACTGTGTTCATATGGCATAAACATTAGTGATATTGAAGTTTAGTCTGCATATATTAGACTAGAGGGGTCTGAGTGATATGTTAGTTATGGCCTCTGCCAAGCAAAATTCAGCCAAATTAAGATATTTTTCAGACCAAATTAATTAATATGTAGAACTGTTATTGTTCATTTTTTCTTTTCTCCGACCTGATTATTTATAAAAAGCAACGATTATGTATTTTTAACAGTAATTCTGTGAATGGACTGTCTGGAATGTGATCATAAAGCGTAGGGACCCTACGTTATTTTTTATGGGCAAAACTTTGGCATTTGATTATATTTTCGGGGCAAAACATCATAATAATACAAACATGTACAAACGGCATCAATACATAGAACTGTCACTGTTAATTAATTCTCGGCTTTGATAAGGATTTACTTATCATAGATCATGAAATATTTTTGGACAGTTTAAATGTAAATAGTTAAAATAAGAACAGCTAAATAATGCATTTTGATGATTTCATTCGCCATCACCGACTCAGAGGTCAGAAATAATGCCTCAATGAAAAACGTCCAAATTTGTCTCATTTGAGTGAACTGAATGTCTTGGTGAATTGTGTTTGGTGGCTTTGGGTCACAAAAACCTCTTCCTGAACTGTTATTAAATGGATTTGAGTGACATAAACATTGACTGAAATGTGATTGGCTGCTTGAGTGACGGGAACGTCCTACTGAACTGCGCCCATTCAGGGCTTCAAAAGGAAGAAAAAAAGAAAACAGCATCATGCACCAAAATTAAAAATCTAGCTGACAGAATGAAATAGGAACAATGTACTTATAACTGAGACGGTTTGGAGTTGTGTGCATAGTATTGCAGTATGCGACTGGAAAACAACATATTCCATTCCATAAAAAAGTTTGGCATAGCAATATTTTAAACTCATCATTGTGGTTCAAACAGACAGGCCTACAAGGGACTGCAATTGAACCAAAACACTGCTACGAGATTAACAAAAAACAACTCTAAAATATCATCTACATACATGCATTTAGCCCATTTAGACTGGTTTTGCCAGTCTCTCTAATTTCATAACTTTGACCAGATACTTTCACATCAAAAGTGGCTAATCGGGACAATGATTATATTTTTTAAAATGGATAATAAAATTTCAATCTTATCAAACTTCTTTCCCAGAATATATTTCCAAAATCAGCATAGATTGCCGCTCTGTCTTTCCTCATTCTCAGAGCTTTTGGGGCCTAGGTGGGCCCTCGTCCTTTTGTTGGGTATTGATGCTGTTCATTTTAAGTGGCTACCACAAAAATACATTTTTTAGCTAATAGACTCAGCAGTTCATATAGTTCTTATATTCTCTGAAATGTTATATCAACACTGTGTTCAAAGGGCTTCAAAACCTCCAAACTTGCTCCAATATAAAATCCAATTTCTTTGCTAGTAATTATTTAAATCAATGCTAGCACTTGAAGAAGTAGTAATGTAGAATTGTGGCACATTGTTGCCCTTAGTCAGACTGAATGGTGTGACTACAAAATACTTGTGGCTCTTGATGTCTTTTTCTCATTTAAAATTACAGGAATTAAGACTGATCAATTAAAATGCCGGAATTATTTCACAACCAAAATTCGCTGAGATTGTCCCTACAGGCGGCCTCATTCTTGGAGCTTCTGGGCAGTCCCTAGAACCTTGCCTATTAAGCTATCATAGTCAGCCCCCCTCCCGTCTCCTTTTTATAAAATCCAGAATCTGCCACAGTTAGCTATGATCTGCGGCTAAACACAGATCTGACAAGACTATGGGCTTCTATCCATCTCCATTAATTACTGTGTAGATCTGTCTATTAGCAGTCTATTAGCAGTATGTACCATACATATATATTTATTGGCGATAAATAATTTGCGTGCAAATGATACATTTTTCGGGCAAAAAATGGTCTGCACCCCAAAAAAAAATCCTGCTCCCCTATGTCTATGGGTTTTGGTCTCGGCATAGACCAGATCAGTAGATATTGAAGGAATAAGTGATCAATACATTTCTTGTAACTGCTAAACTATTACTGTGGCATTCAAAGCCTTGGTAGTTCCTGATATACATGTATTAATGCTGGAGATTTGTTGGTCTATTTTGTTAGTTTCCTGTGTAATAGCAAGCAGAACTCCAGCCCACACTAGGGTAAAGCTCTACATATTTTTGTTGAAAAGAAATGCAATGAACTTGTGTCTCTGCCTACATTTCATTCTACAAATTCATTTGGTTCACCGATTGATTACTTAAGCCAACTATTAAACTGAATGAACAATTAAAACACTTCATTTGTTATTAAAATTATCCCAATATCCCAACGGCTAACCATAAAGAATCGAACATGAAACAGTTCTGGCCATACAGTAGCCACATAACAAAGGGAACTTAATTGACTGTATTTCATTGCAATTCATCAAGCTCCGATGGATTATTCACCCAATATCTGCTTCAGCCAAAAAACAAACAAAGGGAAATGATTTGTCCTAGCTCAATTTAGTCATATCACAGCCACAAATAAAATGGTGTATTGTCTCAGATAAAGTCATTGATTTACTTCTTTGGGACCTTTTTATGTTTCATTTTTCAGGGCTGCTTCCCGTGCATAGTCCTTGTACACCTGTTGTTATAACAATCATTACAACTCAAGTGAAACAGAAAACGTAGCTTAACTGCTATAAACAACAACTTCTAGTATTAATCTGTAGGCTTGTTCCTTTATCATTGCATTATAAGAATTTTACATGCAACAGAATCTATTAAAATGGACAATCATTTAAAATATTTTGATCCCTTCCTGAAAGTTGTCACATAACCTGTTTAACACAACATTTTCCTGTTTACAGGAAAGGTATCGAATTGCTGCAAGAACATGATCATATATTATTGCAAAAACCGCCATTTTGGGATTTTAACCATAGGGCACCAGTACATATCATTAACAACATGGCATTTTGATATATGTGTGTTAAAGTTACTTAACCACAAACAAATAAGTGAAAACCTTGACAAATTTGGTGTTTCATCACTATATATTGGACTTGTAAGATCTTGGTGCCAATTTATCAGTAACGGGTCTGGTTAAACGCTGCATTAGCTGGCAAATATACGAAACATTTTTGAACATTTATTTTTTTCTTGAACACCTATTTGATTTAACTATGATTAATCCTATAACATCCTATCAGATTTTCTATGGAATCCTATAACATCCTTGTACATGATTTTT
>JAVFBX010013216.1:0-18438 GCA_034783855.1 Mopalia kennerleyi | reverse complement strand
TGGACAATCCGTCGTCATATAAGTGAAATACCCTTGAGTACGACGTTAAACCCCAATCAAACAAACAAACATTCTAAGCTATAATGAGATACTCAGCATTATCTCTTCTGTAATATTGATGCATGTATGAATAATAAGCTTATATATTCAGTAACTATGGTTACAAAGTTATAACTATTTAAACATCTTAATTTAAATATAGGGTTATTACAGTTCTCAAAGTTTTTCTACACTTAAAGCCTGTTCTACTTCTGTAATACAGAGAGCTCGCCCTATTTGAAACGCCAATCGCCATCCGCTTTATACAACCCCTTTCTTAATTAAAGGCTAGCGGCTTACCTCTGATAAAAGAATCCCCGTTTCTCGAGCATTGCCAAAACTCGGTTTACTTTTAAACATCCAATAAAAAATCTTGTACTAGCCGATTATAGTCTAAATTGTCTTATGGACTTTGGTGTGATTGTCCTGATTAAAAGTTCAGCGAACCAATCAAACAAGTAAACAAAACGCAGTAAGCTCGAAAGTTTCTCAGTGAATGGCAAATATCGCGGGGTGGTTTTAACGAAGTTTCTTCCTGACTTTTAAGCTATCACCGACAACGCATTTAAGTAAAATACACACGAGAACTACGTTAAATATCATCAATCAAACACACACTCAAAATTAATTAAAGATAGTTTTATTGAATATCGGGTTCTTTTGGTTAAAATATATAATGTCTATGATTTTCATAAGATATAGGTTTATTTGATAATATATCAGAGCAAGGTGAACAGGGCGACCCGATCAGGATAGGCGCACAAAAATACAAATAAATTGATAATTAATTGGGTTGTGAACCGTTTCGGGTGACATGTCCTTGGAAAAACTTTTTTCGGTATAAATGTCGTGAACGCGCGAAAACAGTAAGTCTGTTTCTTAAACTCAAACTTGGGGTGTTCACACGGGTCAATTATTTATTTTTTTGTTTTCAAACAACATAAAGCCAGCCAGACCTTTGACTCGTGTTTGGGAAGTAGCAATGCTGTCTTTATTCTTGCCGCTGGAAGACAATGTATCAAAACACCTAGAACATTTGACCGTTGTGCTACAGTTTGTAATGATTGAAATCCACCGCCATAGTATAAGTGAAATACCCATAAACACGGCGCAAAACACCAATTATTCACTCAATGCTTCAGTTTGCTTTTCGATGGCTGTAAACAAAACTGAATCCCATATAGACCTACTTTGTTCTCATAATTATCAATATTTACTGTTTTGTATTTTGGGGGTTTTTGTTTTGTTTTTAAGATTTTTCACGGCATTGGTTAAGTTTTATACCACCTTCAATACGATAGTTACTGGAGCATGGGGGTTTTGTAGGGGATCAATATATCTTTATTTTTACAGAACAATGCCAGCTACGGTATATTGCCTCATCCCCAACTGACATAAACTTTAAGACCATACAATGAGTATTAGTATATTCTATGGAATTAATCGACGTGACACGCCTGCGGCCGTGGCGTAGTGGTTAGCTAGTGCATTTTGTAACGCCTACTTTGATGTACCGTTCACGGGATCGTGTCCGTCTGTCGACCCTCAGGTATATGAGTGTGTCACAAAATGTGGCTCCGGCAATCGCGGTGGTGGTTTCCGGCTTTCCACCATAATAAGGCAAGGAACAGTGTGAAGTGGACAATCCTTCGTCATATAAGTGAAATACCTGTGAGTACGACGTTAAATCCCAATCAAACAAAAAACATCGACGAGACTCGAACTGTATGTTCGTTTGATTGAGGTTTAGCCTCCTGCTGAAGACTATCTCACCCATATCTCAGCGTCCGAGTTTAATGGATGAAGGAAACCACCATTCGACACCACTGGTAACAAACAAATACGAGACCGGCCAATCACAGGACGCAAAATCATGTGCAACGACTTCGTGAGTACCAGGGCAACAAGAAGTTCCCTGTCGTGTTTTAACAGCCTGTCACAGCAAGATCTGAAATCCATATAGTCTTTGGATAAAACAACAACAAAAACACCTTGATAATTATTCTGCAAATTTATTATTTTAAAAATGTAAAGGTAAGGATGTCTAGATTAAAAGGAAAAAAAACTAAAGACCACACAATAAAATGTGTCAATTCCGCTGTTCCAGTTCTTTACGTGGGATCGTGGATCGGATAAAGAGGACTTTTCCTTGGGGTAGGAGAACATCGACCCAAAGGAGAGTTGCCTTTCGTGAGACTAGATGGGTGGTGGAACATGGCGTCTGTTGGCTGTCCTGTAGGTTGTGGTTGTGCGTCGGGGTGCAAATCCAAATGCATACGCCGTGCACTGGTGTGACGCGACATGGAAAGATCTGAGTAAAAACGGTGATCCACACGATGTCCTCTCCCAAGACATGTGTCTGTATCGCTGCAATGATTTTTCCGACACATGCAAGTCTCAAAGGTATCCAGACCTTCCAATTCATCAACTTCGTCCAATTCTTCTGGTTGACGGGGAGCATTTCTCTGTGTTTGTCTCATATGTCTCTCCACTAACTTAGGCTTTTTATACGGAAACTTCGACGACGAAACATAGTGAGATTCTTTATACGGAAGGTTACTTTGCGTCACTTGTGTTGGACTTGTTTCCGGTTTATCAATGCTATCTGTCTGACAGGACGTCGTCGTCGTCGATACGACAGTCTGTTTCGCCTTACTACTGCGGCTTCCCATTTCAAACGAGAGAAACTCTCATCTAAATGAGACCCACATGTATAGTAAATTCGTTTGGCTCTTAATTTTATGTCAACTTCGAGCGGGATTGGATCATTTTCTGCTGCAGACCAGAATTGTTAACGTCACAAACAAGGATGACGTTGACTGGCTTACGTAACGTCGTGACGTTCCGCATAACAATGGCTGATTAAGCGACGATGTGTCACAATTAACCATTGTTCTCGTCATGACGTAGCGACGTTTATTCTCGTAGCGTTACAAACGTTCATTATGTGGGGTTGTCACAAATTGGGACAATTGTAATCGTGACGTCATAAGTCACGAATTCGGTTGACAACGATTTAAAATGTCCGTT
The DNA here is from genome assembly GCA_034783855.1 of Mopalia kennerleyi. NCBI lineage: Eukaryota > Metazoa > Mollusca > Polyplacophora > Chitonida > Mopaliidae > Mopalia > Mopalia kennerleyi. The sequence continues at coordinate 15,369 of JAVFBX010013216.1, read as the reverse complement.
GTGCTGATCGGTTGATATTCTGCAGGCAATAATATTTTAGAAATTTAGCATGGGCTCCGGCAGCTCTAAATCATCCGGGGTTCGTATAACTCGGGTGGCCGAATACAGACCTGCGGATAATCCAACTGAGAATAACGGATCGGCTCTAACTGTTGACAAATCTGTGTCGAAGGATAGTAGGTCTAGTAATATGAAAGAAGATGTTAACTCGACAAAACAAGAATCCACAAGCACACTGACAAAAACCACTTCATCCGAGGTTTACAACCTGAGGTCTACAAAACAAACTAGTAAGTGTTCAATGAACCTAAATGACGGGTCTTATGAGGAAAATCGCGACATCATCAGCATTCACAGATCACTGCCCGTAAAGGCCATCCTCCCGCCAATACATTACGTGGAGAAAAACGAAGGAGGACTTTTGGTTGAGGATGTGGAGTCTAACTCGAGACTGATACCAAAGACGAGTTCTTTGTCTATGGGAGAGGTACACGGAGGGATAGATTCATTCCGGTCTATCCACACCAGTGTTCCGGAGAAAGTGTGGCGACCCGAAGACCACCCGCTTCCCATGTCATTATTTCCGACTGGAGGGCTTTCGTTACCTGTATCCGACTTACCTGTAGAAATTGCTCCATATACATTGACACCAATAAAGGGTGGAGTGCAGAAGCTCGGAGTTTCAGGACGAGCGCTTATTGACCAATTACAGCACCAGGGCATAATCACACAAGAAGCCGCCCAATACGCGGACTCTCAGAGAACCGCCATCATGGGGGAGCTCACCCATCTTGGTTTGCTTCAAGAGGGAGAAGGCGAGAAACCCAGTGACACAGTTATCTACGACGAAAATGAGCGACGAAAAATACCTGCTCGTCTCTCCAAACTACCCCAAAATGATACACCGTCTTTTCCTGACCCGGACGGAAAACGAATGAAAGTCCGAACAAGATCGTATGGCATTGGTTGCGGGTTTCAACTGAACGAGGACGTGGTCAGCAACGCCTTACAGAGAGCATGTGTACGGGAGAGGAAAGTATCAAAATCTGCCGAAAGAAAAGAAACCAGAGAACTTGTAGCAAAAATATCAAATGTTGATCTGTTGTGATCAAGTCCATCTTCTTTTCTTGAATTACTCAATACACAATACCCGTAATACTTAGCTTTAGTTTGTCTGTTTTTATTGGTGTTACGGGCATTTTGTTCAAATTTCGTTGTCTCTTTTGAGGAGTCCGGTTTACTCACAGCATGGTTAAGTTGAATATGCCATACAGGGGGCCAATTTTAGTTGTCATTAATGACGGGATCTAAACTGCAGTCGTGGAACCGTAGCTATACTAAGTCACATATTGTTATTTCAGCATATACGTTATCAGTATCCTGTGTTAGGCTATATAATGAACTGTGATTTACAAATAATTCTATATTAAACTTCAAAACCGAAGCAAACTTTTGGACAAGCTAACAAAAAAAACAACCCCAAAATGGATTTTGTTTTATATGGGACATAACATATATTTGATCAAATGCTGCTTTATATGACCCAGTATACGGCCTACTTTTTATTATCCAAGATTCATATTAGGGCCTACATATCCAAGATCCACGTGGTCATGTAGATGAATTTATGATAATTTGGCACCCTGGACTTGTTGAATCTCGAATCAATAAGGGTAAACATTTGCTGTTGTTTCGGTTTGTGTTAAAGCGATACTCCGGGTTGCAACAACCCCTATATCAATTGAAAGGTTACCATTTAATATACTTAAATATGGCATCGGCTTATCGTTTATTAATTTTATAAAATATCTTGAGGGTTACATATATATACCAACCTACGGACACTGGCAGCTGACATTATGACGTCCCGCGACTTATAGTCTTGTGTGTTACGGGTTAATAACATGTGTGAACTGTCTAAGCTCAACCGTTCTATAAATAGTCTATAGGTCTCGTTACGTACGTTAGGCGCTTATTTCGAAAAGAAAGAGATTTGATTGGTCAATATTTGTGGAGCTCTTCTGTTTAGTGATAAAAGTACCAAGACATGGCCGCGTGAATGAATTTTACTGTAGTTCAAGCATTACCCAATGTTGAAGATCGAATTATAAAATGAATAATTCTATTATAAAATTAGAGAGCTAATTCAACACAAGAAATAATGCCCGTTTTACCTATATGCATTTTATTGCAGCCCGGAGTTTCACTTTAAGAAGCTATACTTGACGGTTACAAATCTACTAATGTCCGCGGGTTTTCCAACACGCTCACGCCTGGCGTGAGCGTGTTGATCATGGAAGCCGCAATAAAGAATGAACACGAGATTCGCATGAGCCATGAACCATCAACATCTTACCGTCAATGAAAAAAGCAATTGTGCTCACTAAAAGCTGTTTACATTAATTTTATACCATATTTCGCAGCTTCGTGAATAAGCAAATATGATTATAGTTTAGGTGTTCACGTAAGTCTCTGATCAGAAAGAAAATTATTGGACATAATAATCTTGGATCATGATAAGGTAAACGTAATTATTGTTAAAAATTAAAAAGATATTTAGTTGAACTGAAACATAAATTGTGGTTTTAAACGGTTGGAAATATGATAAAACAACTCCTCAAAGAACAATCTTATCAATATTCCACACAAATTAAAACAAGTGAATATGATTATTCTAGCTACATTCTCTTATTGCAATATAAGTCCACGTGAAATTAAAACAAGTGAACATAATTTTTCAAACGACATCAACACTACATGTGAACCACAAACACTGGAAGCAATAAGCTAATCTGTCATTCGTGAATTCTTTCTAAACTTTAGCTATGGATAATACACAACCTCCCTGCTCTCGTGAGGGTAGCGTAGTCAATACTGAGCTAGCTAAACCTTCGCTTGGTAGTGATAGATTTATGTACGTGCATGTATATCGTTTACATTCTGTTCGCTTGAAGCTTAAATATTGCACGTCTTAAAAGCAAAGGTCGTTTGGCGTCCGAGATGATGCCGTTGGACAGAACATTGGAAGACCTCCGAGAGTGAATTATTAATGTTATATATATATCACTATAGCACAATGGTATTTCCTTCTCACAGGATTTGTCGGATTGTTTTTTTGATTGGGGTTAAACGTCGTACTCAAGGGTATGTCACTTATATGACGAGGGATTGTCCACTTCACTGTTTAAATACGATGGAAAACCGGGAAGGGACGTCGTAACAAACCATCCCCGCGATTGCCATATATAGCTACATCGCGTGTCTCACTCATGTACCTAAAGGTCGGCAGTCCGACTTGAACCCGTGGACGGTACATTGGAGTAGGATTACTAAGCACACACACTAAACCATGGTCTTGCAGATAGGCAACTGGTATCTTGCTTCAAGTGCCTGCATGTGGGTTGACAACTTCGTAAACGAAGAGTTTTATTCCGAACTACTCTACATTAAAACGATTTGTTTGTTTGTTTGGGTTATTTCACTTATATGACGACGGATTATCCACTTCACATTGTTCCATGTCCTAGTATGGTGAAAAACCGGGAGGAAACCTCGTAAAAACCACCCCGCGATTGCCGGAGCCACATCTTGTGACTCACCCATATACCTGAGGGTAAATCGAAGTAGGCGTTAGAAAGCGCGCTCGCTAACCACTACGCCACGGTCGCGGGCCTACATTACAACGAAGATGGTTGGTTGACGGACTGTGTCATATTGCCCTACCATGATTAGGGGTCATATTTCAATGTAATAGTTTGACAATTCTACCCCAATGCATACGTATCTTGAATGAATTTCACAACACAACTGTTCTTATTTGATATTTGTTTGTTTATTAATACACAATTTGAGATACTCACTCCTTTAGTTTATTTACCAACTAATCTCTTAAATAGGCTTCCATAACCAAAAGAAACAAACATTGAACTGGTAATTTATCTTTCCCATAAACATGTCACAAATAGAATCACAATCAAACGTAACATGCCCACTGAGAGTTCTATTATAGTTTAGATTCATACTGTTTATAAAAGTCATTAAAATGTATAATAAATACATAAATACTATAATCTAATTATTACCAAACAATTAATTACATAGTAATTCTATGCTTAAATCTACAACCTTTTATGGCCTGGTATTGAAACTTTTTGAACAGTTGTTTATTTATATATTGTCACCCCAGTTCTCACAACAAAATGATATAATTTTTTAAAACGTGATTTTAAAGTGCGTTGTCCATAAAAAAACAATATATCCATTTCAGAAACATTCTTCGTCGTTTTATAAGTGAATACCTTTGTTCCGATGGGCTTAAACAGTCAACCAATCAGCTTTACAAATGAATTGATATTTAAAGTGCTCCAAAATACTGGCAAGAAAGAGCTTTCTCTCAGTAAGCCTAATATCCCAGGACGAATTCTCTGATAGACGACAATAAGCAAAAGTCAAATAGAAAAGATATACAAATAAAATACGGACCATCAAGATCTGCCAATTTTCAGTATCTCTGAAATCCATTGTATTTTTGTACTATAAAATATTGTTACCATGGACAAAATCATACAAATTAATATAAAAATAATTATTTTATATGAACATTATGATTGTTGTCAGAGATGCGAAAACAGTTAAACGTATTCTAAAAAATTATGTCATGTGACTATACAGATTATCATATCGGTAGAAAAGTGTTTATATAAAATAACAAGTGCTTCATTAATAAAATGTTTCACACACTAAAACATCTGTGGCTCATGAGTATGAAGACTTGGGTCGATAAAACCAGATTAGATTGCCCCCCCTCCCCCAACCTTGTGTATTTACATAAGCCATTATATACAAACGGCAGCCGTATTTATATATGGAAATCTACCGCATCTACATATAAAGGTAAATTTGTTGTTACCAAGTTCAAGTTCTTTAGTAACGTTTCCATAAGAATCAACCAAATCTCTATACATAGGTAAATGTTTTGTTACCACGGAATTCGACTAAATCTACATATATACACTAGCATTTACTTAAAATATATACACTACCACAATAGTATCTGACAACATACACGTCAACTTAAACAATGAAATTTGTGATAACATGAAACATAGCACAAGGGCACCAACAGAACATGGCTATGTGCATGAAAACAAAATACAGAACTTACATATATCATGAGACAAAACACCATCTGACCTTATATAAACTATACACTATTTACACCACTATTGGTTTATTTACAACTTCCGTATCATGGAACTACATAAATTGTTACAGGCCTATTTACACCTTACGACAGATTATGAATACGTTCGATAACAATGGATTATTTGTAACCAGGTCGAAACTTTACAACCCTCGCAAACTTCACAACTCATTATTACAGTCTAAAGATTTTTGGATTGGTTTGTTTAAATTTAGAAATTCGTAATCCTATATGAAAGTTGTAAAAAACTACACATCCAAAAAACAAAAATCTAAAAACTACATACAAATATGTAAAATAAAACACACACCAATACTAAAACAGAATAGGGTGCAAATTGGTACAAAAATATCCAAGACTAAAATTATACTAGCACTGGGTATCAATGAGTTTATATAAATTACAAAAAATATAGTATACGTTTACATTTGAATACAAGTTATGGTTTTTATTGATAATATCTCCACAACTCTAAAACATGGATTATTTGGCACTCTTGGTTCATGCTATTTTATATCACAGCGTTCACTTTGTGGATATTTAAATTGTGTAAATAGAAAATATAATCAAAATTGACACACAATATCCATGTAATTTAACATAATCAGGCGTTTGCTGATTAACAGGATTTGATTATTTACTTTGAATTACCCCAGCAATAAAAAAAAAACACAATTAAATATGTCAGTTTCAGAGAAAAGGTGGCTATACTCTTTCTTCCGAATGTTTTGATCATGTTTTAGAATTCTCCATGGAATTTTCTTTAGTGGAGGTTATTAGTCTTGTCTTTGTATATGTGTACTTTTCCTGATTTGATGGTAGAATCCTTGGTCTTTCCGAGTTATAGGAGCTCTCTAGTTTTGGAGGTAAAGATGAACGTGATGATGGTGTGGTGCTCTTTGAACGCCATTTGTGACTTGTTAATTTTGGTTCAAATGTTGATCTTTTTGGAATGGCATCGTACCTCGAATTAACATTTTCTGATTGGAAAGCTGGTCTTTCTCTTGATGAAGAAGTGGTGTGGACTGAGGAAAAACGTCTCTCGGAAGAAGGTCTATTCTGCAACATTAATCTAGATGGCTGACTTGGGAGACTGCCCCCTCTGTAACCAAGCAAATATTGAATATCATGACAAATATTTGTAAGAAAGTATAAAAGAAAAATAAAACATTTACTACTGTGAAGCTGCACTTAAGCAATAATAATATCTGTGAAATAAATTCACAGTTTTTCGATATTTACTCAAGAATATTTTGCTTATTCCGCGAATGTATGTCTACAATATAGGCCTATTTACACTAGCACAAACCCCAAAATATAAGTGTTTTGATTAAGTCGGAAAATTAAATATTTCTCTGCTGGATTTGGCATATGCTTCCCTTTAGTAATTGGGTTATGAATATAGAATAGCAGCGGCGTCGGAACAGTTTTTAAAGTGGGGGGCCACTATCACAGCCAACAAGGCGAGGGTCCAGGGGCCGCGAATGCCCCGGAAGCTCTGAGAATTGTAGACTGCCACTGGTGAGTTCTGAGCGATTTCGGGATACAAAATTAAGCTAAAAATAGCACTGCCACTTGTTGGGGGCAGTAGGCTACATGGTGAAGCCCAAACTGATAAACAAATGTAGATAATTAACGTACGGTATGTTTTTATGTCAGATTTTTTTCTCTTTATTTCTGAAAAGTGTGGGGGTGGGGGGGAGGAGAAGATATCCTAGCCCCGGTCCTTTTGAAAGTGGGGGGACCCAGACCCCCCTGGCTCCCCTGGTTCCGACGCCACTGAATAGCTTTCTCACAAGTTATCTCTGGTAGATTTGGTCTTCATGTTCGTTATCCTTGCAGCCACAAACAATAGGCCCTACATATATAAAATCCTAATGGAAAGGATTCAGATTTGTTTGTTGAGATAAACATACCTTCGAGAAGAACTATGGCTCTGAGCTCTCCGTACACTGGACACACTATTAGAAGATGAGAATGAGGAGTTTTTATTTGCATATTCGTGTATCATCTTTTCCAATTCTTCGTCCACCGCCTACAAGAGAAATCACTTGATAAATATGGGCAATACGGTTGACTGCCACAGACAGCCTTAACTCTAGCTACTGAGCTTGAGTGCTTCAAATCGTGTAATTGACCCACAGTGGCATCTCCTGCGGCATAATGCATTGTGGGAGCCGGGGACCATGCCGGGAATATGGCGGCATGACAACATGTAATTAGACCATGTTGTTCCACTTTTTTAAACGCGGCTACTGGACTATTTAGGTTACAATTGACATATCTAATGTTAAACATGGTTCAGCTTACAAAACGTTATTGGACAGTAGTTTATTGAACACATAAAAGTTGGTAATTGTAAAAATTTTAAATTACACCGTCAGGAGAGGTCAAACTCTGTATCTCTAGATAAGGCTACATGACATGATAGACGATCTGAGATACAGAACTCCGCATCTACCTTAACTCACAATATGATGCCCATGACATTAGTTGATCTTTTCAACTGACCTTTTTAGAAATCCTTGACGATGAAGGTGAAACATGTAACTTGGACCTGACCAGTTGTGATTGGTAATCAAGGCTTGAACATCTGTAAGAAAGAGTAATAAAATTTCATTATAGAAGAATAATTTCAATTTTCATGAAAATTGTAGCCAAATTTAAACTTTTTTGAAATTGAAAAAGTTTATAGCGAATCCGTGTCCCTTCTAAAAATGTTCTGAACTAACTGCAGTTTAGGGTTCTAAACTCTTTTTATATATTTATGAAAAACTTAAAAGAAAAAACAGGGAAGACATGTTACCCAGAGTCATCAGTGCAGACTGGTTTTCTGGTCCATGGCTTGATAGCTTCCCTTGCCCGTGATATCTCGGAACTGGCTCTTCTTCTTGTCTGCTGGTATTCCTCCAGCAATCTCTCTGGAGAAGAAGCTAAGTGTGTGTGTCGAACACCTGGCATATCATAAACAGACCTGATCACTCCAGACTGTGCATAGATCTGTCCTCTCAGAGACTGGATAGCATTTCTGTAAACCTCATGGTCTTGTCGAGCAGCTAAAGATACAGAAGATGTACTAGGGCCATCAAAGTTATAGAGGTAATCCGAGGCACGGAATTCAGGACTGACTTCTCTGCTACTGGAGTAGTCTGGGATTGAAGAGGACTGAAATGATGAGTTGAGAGATCGTGGTGTCCAGTGGGTGTCTGGAGAAGCAGACCTCGAATCGTCATCCACAACGGTCTTCACCAGTTTCTTTCTCAGACCAACAAGGTAATCTTTATGTTCTCTTGGACTCATAACCTGAGCTGCTGTTAAGCTCGACTCAGATGAAGCAGCAGCTAAATCGGTATCCTTTGTATGTTTCGAAGATTTCAAATTCATGTTTTTCAACGGGCTATGACTACGTGTCCGTCCAAAGTTATTCTGCTCTCTCATCCTCTCTAGTTTAAATGCTTCCATTTCAGCATTTCTTCTCAGTCGCAACAAATCTCTGCTTCTTGTCCTTGTGCGGCCTCGTCCTCTTCCTTGAGAACGTTCTATTTTGTCAATACAGTTAGCTATTGTATTCTTGGACAGTGCCAGATTCTCCTTGTAACGAGTGATGTAATCTTCTGACAAAATACCCTGCTGTCGCTCAAACTGGGACATGGCAGCACCTTCAGCCTCATCCGCGTCCCAATTCTCCTCAACAACAGTCAACAACAAATCCGTTTGACCAATACAGTAGTTCAGTTTTGCTTCCAGTAACTCAATGGTCAGGCTTGGTGAGAGATAGTTTAAAGACATAAGGTCAAGAATTTCGACCCGTTCTTGCTGAAGCCTTTCTAGCTCACTTTGCATAGTGGCTGGATCAGTATCGCTGGTATTATCCCGCAGTTTTATTGAATGGCCAGAATATGCTGAATTTGTCAAATCTGTTTGTGTGAATTCATCAGAGCTGTTCAGAATATCTTTGATTGACCTGTGCCTATTTGATCTCCTCTTGTTTTTAATTTCTGTGGACCTACATTGTGATTTGTTTAACTTCTCACTGGATTCAGTTGAATTTTCAGATGAGTGTTTACCAGTCTGAATTGCTGATCTATTGGTATTTGCCTGACTGTTAGATTGGTGATCCTTGTTCAATGTATTCTTATCCACATGGGTTTCTGGCAGTGTAGAAATATTCTGTGATTTGACTTTTTTGTTCGCCAAATTGATTTCATCAGTTGTTTCTGGTGGTATTGATCTTTGCGGATTCAAACTGTTCGAACTGTCAACAACAACCTTCAGGTACTTTTCTGAATTATTATTAGGTCTTTCAGCGAATGGAGTGGACAAATCTGTACTTTCTTCAAAGGATGACAACAATTGCCCACGAAGTGGATTATCAGAACTTATTTTGACACTTGTTGATATGCTTCTAAAGGATGAATTGTCAGAGCTGGAAGACTGTGATGGGAATGTAGAGATGGGAATAACAGTGGACCCCTCCTGAGATTTAGGACAGTCAGAACTTTGTATCTTGATATCACAGCTATTGTTTGACTTATCAATGACACTTTGAATGGGTATCGAGACAGCATTGTCATAGTTCACTGATGGTTGAGAAGTTTGCTCAACAAGATGAACAGAAATGGGCACTGTGTTGTCACCAGCAGGTCGCTGTTCAATAACATGTTTATCTGTTTCAGACTCCCCATCTCGTTTGATTACCCTTGTTGTTGTTGTTCTATCTAATAGGACTTGTCTGGATGGCAAATGTGGATTGTTCACTGAAGTATCACCAAGTGCAACTGATGCGATTCTGCCACCTTCCGGCGGTGAATCAACATTCAAAACCAAATGAAACTCCTTGTCTTTCTCTATTTCATTGATTATTTTTATGTCTTTTTCTTTAGGTTTCTGAGATCTAGCCTGATGATTTACTGCAGTTGGAGGAGACACAAAAGTAGGTATTTCAGGCCATTCAATTATATTAGATGTGAGTCTGTCTTGGGAAAGCACTGAGATTGGTTGTGCAGGAGTTTCCTCTAAAAGCGGTATAGGTAAATTTCGGTTTCGGTTTCTTAGAGCTTCCTTCCTTGCCTCTCTTGCTAATCTGGATCGATTCAGAAGCAGCATCATTCTTTCGTGTTCATCTCGCAGGGTTTGTAAATCTGTACTTATGTCAAGATCAGGCACATCTTCTATGATAAGGCTGGGTACATAAGGCTCTGTAAGATTTAGAGAAGAATTTGGTGAGAAGATTTCAATTCCTTCATCAGTTTGAACAGACGTATCTATAGTCAAATCAAGCTTAGTAGCTTCTGTATCGACTGGTTCTTGTGTCTGCACGGCTGCACTAGCTGTATCACTTAAAGTGGTCTGAGTGGCAGAAAGACAGGATTCAACTATGTCTGTTTGAGTAGACTCATTTAAGAGAGTCTGAGTTGAAGAGTCTACAGATGTGTTGATTTTGTCTGTTGATTTGTTACTGTCCTCTTCATTGTCACTGGTTTGAATTGAAGTGTCTTTTAAGTTAAGAATTGTAGGTTGACTTTCAAGGCTGGGCACCACTACGGGAGTTAATAAACTGTCAGCATCTGGAATTCTGTCACTGAGATTTCTAATTAGATCATTTGTTTGAGACATTAAATGAGTTAAGTTATCCCAGTTTGGATCATCAGTCTGTGTGTCTGTTACATGGTACTCTTTCAATGGAGTCTCATCTTTTACTTCTTCGGATTGAATACCTCTGGAAATAGCTTTTGGTTGACTTTTTGTAGCAGTGCTCTTATCCGTCTTTTCTACCTTCAGTTGACGTTTTCTCTTTTTACGCCTATCAGGACCAACCTTGGCATCTGCTGTTCGAACAGCTATTCCAGGAGACCTCTTCAGTCCAGCCTTATGAACACGATCAGTGTCAGATTCCTCTGGCGAAGCTGGGATGTCTTCCATTAAAAAAGCTGAGTTTGCTCTTCCAGATTGATTCTGGTCATTTGGATACACAGCTCGAGTAACAACTTTGACAAAATCGTCCCCAGACTCGTCTGGTTGGTTAGAGTCATAGAATAAGTTCTGTGTAGTCGATGGCAGCTGGTCTTCAAAGTCATGGTTATCTAATTCTTCAGCAGAGTCTAAAACACCATCCACTGTTGAATATTGAAAGGGAGTGTCACGATAACGAGTAATTTCTTCCTCAGATGGTTTGGGGGGGAAAATATTTTCTATTCCGATCGGAGGAGATTCAACTGCAGAGAGAATGTCACATGATGAATGTCTTCGACCATGTTCTCCTCGCACCAATTTGGGTAGATTGTCATCTGAGACCGTTCTTTCTGAGAGGGGTAGCATGGAATCATCAATTCCATAACGGTGTCTTAAAAGTGGTTCTCCAGATTCTGATTCATCGTCTGCTGAAACTGTATCAGAACTGTGGTAACTGCCTTCTGTTTGAACAGCTTGATCAACTTGATTTGGGCGTCCAATGTATACCCAAGTTATGCTATCATTTGATATTGATCTTTCATCCATGTCATTGTCCTCTGGTTGTGACTCTGCAGTAGGCAATAACAGCTGTTCATTTGAATCATCTATCTTTTCGTCTGGAACCTGTACACCAGTTTTCCCTGTAACAGATTTGCCCACCAGTTGAGAACTTTGAGTTGCCCATTCTGGTAGTGCTTGTGGTGGCCTGTTTCTGCTAATCCAATCATGGTCTGACATTTGATTGTCACTGTCATTAGAATTGCTGAGCACAGGCTGATCTGTTAGTTGTTCTGAATTGCTATGAGGGCGGTGTTTAGAAATCCAATCATTGTCCAACAACTGAGAGCTATTCCCAATGCCTTCATCTGAAGAACTGCTAGAAACAGGTTCAAATTGAGAGCCTTTAGAAGGATTGTCATCAAGATGGTCTCTATCAAAAGATTCATCCATATCATCTGGTATGACACCTGTTTTACCAGTAACATTTTTCCCAAGAAGTTGAGAAGCACTTGTTTGCCATGGTTCTACCGGAGCATTGGATGGTCTATTTCGCATGATCCAATCTGCATCTTCTTCTTGCATATCTTTATCTGTCGAAGAAACTTGCTCATCTGCAGAAGAAAATTCATCATCTGACTTAACAATTGTAGATTCACTATCATTGTCTTCCTGAATTTGGTTTTCTTCAGAAGGCAAATCATCTGCTGTTACTCCGGTTTTTCCTTTGACATCTTGAGACAGAAGCTGTAAACTTTTTGTGTTCCAATCATCTGGGACTTGAGTTGCACCTCTGTGCTTAGCTACCCATTCCTGGTCAGAGTTTTGGTGATCAGAGCTCTGTGATGAACCAACACTAGGATCACTTTTGATTGAAGTGTCACTTTCGCTATCATCATCTATCCTTGAAGGGGATTCTGCATCCATTATTTTATTTACACTTTCAATGTCATCGTCTATATGCCTGTTATCTCTTGATGGAATGTCAACATCACTATCGTCAGCCTCATCACTCGTGTCTTCCAGATGAACACCAGTTTTCCCCTTTATGCCTTTTGATAGGAGATGGGAACTTGATGTAGCCCAATCAGAAATATCCTTTTGAGGTCTATTTTTTGAAATCCATTCTTGATCAGAGTCCTGATGATCAGACGAATCAGTAGAAAGTGGTATCGATTCATCTTTATCCTGTCCTGCTCTAGAAGGAAAATATTCACTGACAGGGCTTCCAGAATTTTTATCTGGGGAAACACCAGTTCTTCCTGTGATACCAAGCTGGGGATCATTGGTAGACGATGTTCTCCAATCAGTTGGTAAATCAGTGTTAGGTCTGTGTCTTGAAATCCATTCCTGGTCTGAATCTTGATGATCTGTGTCATTTTTATGCTCACTCGAATCATTATCTTTTCTTATGTTGTGTGGCAAGGACTGATCCCCTTCAGAATCATTATCAGGGTTTACTAAATATCCACTTCTTCCTGGATGTGTATTAATATCTCCTGTTCTTGTAGGCGACCCATTGCCCGGATTCTCTCCTGGGTGTCTGGAGCTACCTGTTGGAAGCAAATTGGTGCCACCTGGGGAAACACCTGTTCTTCCTGTGATACCAAGCTGGGGATCATTTGATGACGATGTTCTCCAATCAGGTAAATCAGTTTTAGGTCTGGATCTGGAAACCCATTCCTGGTCTGAATCTTGATGATCCGTGTCATTTTTATGCTCACTCGGGTCATTATCTCCTCTTCTGTTGTATGGAAAGGATGGATCTTTTTCAGAATCACTATCTGGGTTTACTAAATAACCACTTGTTCCTGGATGTGTATTAATATCTCCTGTTCTTGTTGGGGACCCATTCATGCCTGGATTCTCACCTGGATGTCTGGAGCTATCTGTTGGAAGCGAATTGGTGCCACCTGGAGAAACACCTGTTCTTCCTGTGATACCAAGCTGAGGATCGTTTGATGAAGATGTTCTCCATTCATCAGGTAAATCAGTTTTAGGTCTGGATCTGGAAACCCATTCCTGGTCTGAATCCTGATGATCTGTGTCATTTTTATGCTTACTTGGGTCATTATCTCCTCTTCTGTTGTATGGAAAGGACAGATCTTTTTCAGAATCACTATCTGGGTTTCCTAAATTTCCACTTGTACGTGGATGTGTATTAACATCTCCTGTTCTTGTAGGTGACCCATTTATACCTGGATTCTCACCTGGGTGTCTGGAACTATCTGTCGGACGTGAAGTGGTGCCGCCTGGGATAACACCTGTTTTTCCTGTGATGCCAAGCTGAGGATCATTTGATGATGATGTTCTCCAATCAGCAGGTAAATCAGTTCTAGGTCTGGATCTGGAAACCCATTCCTGGTCTGAATCCTGATGATCTGTGTCGTGTTTATGGTCACTCGGATCATTATCTCCTCTTCTGTTGTATGGAAAGAACAGATCTTTTTCAGAATCACTATCTGGGTTTACTAAATTTCCACTTGTATGTGGATGTGTATTTATATCTCCTATTCTTGTAGGCGACCCATTGCCCGAATTCTGTTCTGGGTATCTTGAGCTTCCTGTTGGATGCAAATTTGTGGTACCTGGGGAAACACCTGTTTTTCCTGTGATGCCAAGCTGAGGATCGTTTGATGAAGATGTTCCCCAATCATCAGGTAAATCAGTTTTAGGTCGATATCTGGAAACCCATTCCTGGTCTGAATCCTGATGATCTGTGTCGTGTTTATGCTCACTTGGGTCATTATCTCCTCTTCTGTTGTATGGAAAGGCTGGATCTTTTTCAGAATCATTATCTGGGTTTACTAAATATCCACTTGTTCCTGGATGTGTATTAATATCTCCTGTTCTTGTAGGCGACCCATTTATGCCTGGATTCTCACCTGGGTGTCTGGATCTATCTGTTGGAAGCGAATTGGTGCCACCTGGAGAAATACCAGTTCTTCCTGTGATACCAAGCTGAGGATCGTTTGATGAAGATGTTCTCCAATCAGGTAAATCAGTTTTAGGTCTGTGTCTTGAAATCCATTCCTGGTCTGAATCCTGATGATCAGTGTCATTTTTATGCTCACTTGGGTCATTATCACCTCTTCTGTTGTATGGAAACGACGGATCTTTTTCAGAATCACTATCTGGGTTTACTAAATTTCCACTTGTATGTGGATGTGCATTTATATCTCCTGTTCTTGTAGGCGATCTATTACTCAGATTCTGTCCTGGGTATCTTGAGCTACCTGTTGGAAGCAAATTGGTGTCACCTGGGGAAACACCTGTTCTTCCTGTGATACCAAGCTGAGGATCGTTTGATGAAGATGTTCTCCAATCATCAGGTGAATCAGTTTTAGGTCTGGATCTGGAAACCCATTCCTGGTCTGAATCTTGATCTGTGTCGTTTTTATGGTCACTCGGATCATTATCTCCTCTTCTGTTGTAGGGAAAGGACGGATATTTTTCGGAATCACTATCTGGGTTTACTAAATATCCACTTGTTCCTGGATGTGTATTTATATCTCCTGTTCTTGTAGGTGACCCATTTATCCCTGGATTCTCACCTGGATGTCTGCAACTATCTGCAGGAAGCAAATTGGTGCCACCTGGGGTAACACCTGTTCTTCCTGTGATACCAAGCTGGGGATTATTTGATGACGATGTTCTCCAATCAGGTAAATCAGTTTTAGGTCTGGATCTGGAAACCCATTCCTGGTCTGAATCTT
>JAVFBX010013106.1:0-18440 GCA_034783855.1 Mopalia kennerleyi | reverse complement strand
AAATGTGCGATTTTTGTATTATTGCATATTCAAAAAGTTGAGATAGTGATCTTTATTCTACTAGAGCAGACCCGATTAAAAAAATTTGAATTAGAAGACCGTTAACTTTGATTATAAAACTTGACTACACTGTTTACAACAGCGGTGTTTTGACATTTTTCAGTGTACCGTTCTTGGAACAATGCCTACCCCTCGGCTGTTATTATACCTACAGAACTGATGTTTTGCACATTCCATCTCAACATATAAAACTGAAGTTGAAATGTCCCTATTTTTACTCATTTTTTTTTATATTTTTGACCTTTAACACAATATTGCTAGAACACTAAGACAAACAGGGAAAAACTGAATGACCCTTTTTGGGTTCATATAATGTGTTACACGTTGATCTAAAATTGAACTGATGACATAAATAGTGTGAAAGAAGTAGCGATTTGAAAAAGAGGTAGCAAAAATATACTTTTTATGCAAAATATCTTTTTCTGTAACTTTTAGAAAAAGTAATTTACTTTTTATTGTTCTCCAGGCAAAGTCGATTCAGAATATAACTTCCCAGCTTTAGAATGAAGTTCAATACGATGCTATTTTACAACCTACGCATAAGAGCATTCATTGATCGACATAACAAATATCATTCAGACTCTTGCAGTCAACTGTAATGGAATCTGATTCATATATAGGCTGTCAAAGAATGCTTGGTATGGCTAATAATAACATCATCAACGCTACTTAACGATCTCTTGTGATGGTAGCAATTATCTCATGAATTAAAAACGAAGGCTTGAATTAAAACTGTGAATGGCTCGAAATTGATTCTATTAGCAAGATATGATTGAAGTTAATGATTAAAAGAATATCAGAGTCGAATGGATAACATTGTTGGTTCCACGATCTTGTCATGAAACAGAGCTTAGAATCAGAGATTATCCGTTTCAACGATCGCAGCTTGTATTAGCGGAATTACAAGTCCTACATGAATATTCCACGGGATCGAATACAACATAAGTTGGATCCGGGTGAGCAGGATGAAATTTCTTCAGCCTCACTGTGCGGGTTTTCCGTTTCTTGTACGTACACACCGGATGATGGCTTATCTTGTAAGGCATCTTAAATTCAGCAATCTGAAACACGAAGATATAGATACAAGTTATTGCTTAATTATCATAATATCTCGCACATTAAACAACAAGCTAGACACAACATATGGAAATTAATTTGGAAATAAAGTGGCCATGGCTTTATTATTATTAAAGACACGATAATGGCAAACAGGGTCTCCATGGGTTCCATACACTTCTGTTGGCTGCCGTGGTATACTCCGGCGAACCTAGAAACGAAATGGCACATGAATACGCACGGACTCAGTATCTCCCGGGTAAACACAGGCAGATACCGAGCGAGCCCTAAGTAAATAATTGACGCGCATCTCCCTGGTACGACACGAGCGGGAGCTTACAGCTCTCTGTGGTAACAATACTTGAAAAGACAAAAATGCATGCGTTCAGAGCTTACTCAGTACCCCCTTGGTAAACACAAGCAGACATCAAGTAAGCCCTAATTTACTCGTATCCCCCTGGTACGACACGGCCGGATACTACATGCATAACCTATGTTAACGTTACAGGTGAGCCCCTTAAACCCCTGATCTGTGCCAAATTATAACCGATTTGCCAATGGGAACCCCTGTCTGTACATTAGCATATAACACAAACAGTCATCAATGATCATATACATATGATTGAATACACATCGATGAATACATATAAATGAATGCACGGGTGGGTGGGTGGGTGTGTGTTAAATTTAGACCGATGTGTGAATTACGAAACGCCAAACACTTGCTACTCCGTGTGCAGCAGAAACGAGAGTGAGCAATCACAGTTCGCAGTGACCCAAAGTCCGTCGCTGCACTGACAGTTTCTGACGAATCGTAATGACGTATGGTTTAAAAACTACCGCAATGCAAAACTTTTTGAGGTGCTTGCCCATGACCCTGGGTCTAGTACAACTCAGCATAATATCACACAAACACTTGCACTAAAGTTGCACTTTAATAACAGACTCAAATGAAACAACCACCGCATTTGCTTGAATTCTAATAATATTAGTTAACCTATATGATTGTTAAAATTATTTAAAGACACAAAAACACATGATATGGCCAAGAAGCGGTTTAAAAGAATAAAAACATTTGAAAAGACGAACGTTTTCTGTACATTATGAACATTCGTAACCTAGGACGAAAAGAGTCAGGCATGTTAAAAAAATGATAAGTAAGACAGACGCACATTAAATAGAATCTTAAATCAGCGCTCTGAAACACACGTAAAGGATGTTCAAATATTTAGGGTTTTGCACCGTACTTAAGATTTTCTTGCTCAAATGACTAGTGCAATGGGTGAAAGGAATCTCAAGTGATGTTGCTTGCAATAAACAAAAACTTGACAATTACTTGACGCAGAACATATGCGACAAAAACATCTGAGCTTACTATTGTCCCTTAATCGTGAGAGCCCCAGGGCAACAAGAAGTTCACTCCAAAACCTGCAAACAATTAATTAAGATTAAGGTACACTGGGTAGAATCTTAAAATTAACTTTCAGAAACTCATAATGATAGGCCTATTTAACGTGAGAACCCATTCCAACTACCAAACGAGAACCTAAAGTCTAAATACAGCTCTGATAAGACCTTACTTCTTTTCAACTAAAAAGTAACTGTTTCCATATACACCACGGTAAAGTGTGATTCGTTGTTTCTTTGTTTGTTTGACTGACAATAAATGTCTTAGTTGATAAGTCTTTCGCCAACAGGACTTCTTTGAAAAATAAGGAAAATTTCCCTTTCTGTACCTTGGGCCTCGAACCTGTGAGCGGTACATAGAGGGGTTTGTCAGTTCAATTAACAACTGACTAAGCCACGTTGTCTGTAGTATAAAAACCCGAACATTAAAACCCGTATAAAGCCGTCATGCGCATGGACATTCACAAGCTACAGAAATCCCACACATAAACAACATTACATGAACAAAAACATATATGAAAGCTTTATTTTCGAGGAAACTTGGTCCAAATTAGCTCTAAGAATAAAACAGGTTTAAATTGGCTTTAAACATTTCCGACATTGACCCTTACCGTGTGTATATATTCGTGTACATGTGCGTAAGACGGAAGTGTAACAGTTAAAAATCGATTACTTCCTAAGTATTTTTCAAGTTAAAAATATACGCTATACCTTATAGGCAAAAGATATGCCACGATTATGTGCACCTTTGTCAGAAATTCGCCAAAGCTGCTTACAGTGACAACAATAGGTTCTAGAGCACTATTTATAACTTGGCAGTTTATCGGTTAATGTGTTAGATAAATATTTGTGAAGAAGGACCATTTGTGCGCCCACACATGTTTGTTAGGTGTCTATCATTTGTGATTGGCAATTAATTCACAACAAAGAAGAAACTGAGTCGCTTTATATGGTATTTACGGGTTATACGGGTATGTAGTAAATGGGAATCTGTAAAACCAGAATGGTACGTTATATGCCTATTAACAAGGTATTTGGTCAAAATTAATGATGTTATTATTTTAATTTTAACTTTCAAACAATGTGAGGTTCAATAAATTATATTTGACCAAATACTGCTTAAATGCGATTGTGTAATGATAGAAAATACAATGTCGAATTAATTTTAGTTTTCTGTGAAATTGAAGTTGAATTGTTTAATATTATTGGTATAATAATGGCATTAATTTACGTTTATGTTAACCCAACATGTTCTTTATCCCAGACTCAAGCTTAAGATTTAAGTTAAGTTTAAGGCCAGGCTTTATACCCTTACCCGAAGCTAAAACTTAACGCCATGTCTTTGATGACGGCCTAACCAGTAAAATTACCAGCGCCGTTAGTGACATCCCCAAGCCACCCTAGTTAAAATTTACACAACAGATTAGGTTGTATTTGTAATTTAAAAATATCAAATATCCACGAGACTTCGTTGCTGATCTATAGATTTAATGGATCTAAAATAAATTAAAATAGAACAGATAAGGACAAGGACCACGCACACTCCTTATTCAATATTTAGACAAAAACAGAAGTTCCTGGAATTGCATAACTATGAACTTGATTTCCCATTGCATCATTTAAAATGTAACTAATTTCTCTATTAACTGAAATTGTCGAAGTTATTGTTGCCATAAAGAATCAATTATTCACGATGAACGCTAAAGCACGTTTAACTACGTATGGTATAGCGGTGCGTCCACATGTCTGAATACTATATTGCTTTAAATATGGGTTAATGTTTGCGCTGCACAGCAATTTCCAATTTAACGTCGAGATGATTTGGTTAAAGCAAGCTGTTAAATATATAAACGAAACGTCGTTAACGAAAGGAAAAGAACAGGTGATAAGCATTAACTGTGGAATTAACGAGTAGATTTGAGACTTGTCTCAACTTGTAAACGTCTGATGTTTAAACCACATGCAGAGACTGGATTGTCCATAAGTCTACGAGTCAGATTGGTGAACAAAAAAGGACCTTAGAAAAAAATGATGAACACCCGTTTTAAAAATCTTAATTGATTTTGATGAACAGTCATGCTCGAATTCTAGAAGATATTTTTGATTGGCAGTCTTTTTAAAGATCTTGAAGAGTTTTGGTGGACAGTCATCTTCCTTGTCTTGGATAGTTTTGATAAGCAGTCCGGTTAAGCTCATACGAATATTGAATATAGTTTTGATGAACACTCATGAAAATGGTCTATATTGGTTTTGAAAAAAGTAATGGTAAGGGTCTTGAAAGGTTTTAATGAACACCGATGTATAGGATCTAGAAAAGGTTTGGCAGACAGTCATAGTAAGGATTTAGAATGGCACTGGTGAACACCAGTGTTAGGGGTCTAAAATAAGTTTGCAGAGCAGCCAGCTTAAGAATCTAGGAACATTTGAATGGACAGTCATGATAAGGATCTAGATTTGTTTAAATTAACACCAATGTTAATGATCCAGACGAATTTGAATATACATTCATGTTAAGGATCTAGAATTGTTTTGATGAACACCAATGTTAATGATCAAGAAGAACTTGAATGGACAGTCATGTTAAGGATCTAGATTTGTTTTGATGAACACCAATGTTAATGATCTGAAAACGTCCATGCACAATCAAACGACACAACAGGAGGCTTAGTTTCTCTATATTAAATACAGTTCCAAAGACTGTTGCAAAGATCTGAAAATAATGTGATTTGAATGTATGCACAATTAACTATTTGTTTTTATTAATATCCGGTATGTTTATACAATGCTGAATTTTGAATTATGGAAGGGACGGGACCAATAACGGCTATTAGGAGTATGTCAGCGCTGGAGCCAGCTATATCCATTAAGAAGTGCGATTGAACAAAAGTTTGAAAGGAAAAGTCAACAGAAAACAAGGTGTTCGGGACATATGTAGCACATGACTGCGTTGTACAATATTATTGGCTGGTTTGACTGAACCTCTTCAGGACTGATTTCATAGCTACTATGTGCTATTTTTCGAATGTCGTGTGTCATTGACTTTACGCCACTCTGTAAGAAAGTATCAACATGGCATCAAATTTTTGGCCGCAACGCAAAAAGATGATTGTTTGTTTGATTGATTGAAAAAGCACCGTATGACAAGGTGCCAGCCCAATGGATGACGAAAATTGCCCTCGGTGTACCCCACTAATACAAACAGAAATAATGCAAGACAATGACTGAACGCGATACGTGGAATACATTCAACCCTAGACTCTGGGAAAACCAGTGCCAGGAAGAGTTATTCGTGGAGGTAATATGTAGTTTGATCTCAGTAAATATATGTCTAATCAAGCCGACAACGGCCTTCAGCAACCTTAATAGTTAAAACATTGTCTTTGTCGAGAAAATAAGTCAATATGGATGTCGGCTGGCAAAGCTGCAATTGTATACATGGTGTACAACACAAAAGATCTGCTAATAGTCTATCTCAGCATGGATGCGAAATTATACCTGAACACAGTGCAGTCCCCTGCAAACGTTTATCTGACAAGACGCACATATTCTCTGGGCTAATCAAATCCTTGCCATTGAACAGCTGACTAACAATATTCCTTTGACCACCCCCAATGACTATATTTACGGAATAATCACCTCTTGTTTGGTTTCCGCTCAATAGATAATATATAGCTATGGCTTACTGCCTTAGGCACTATGTTATCTATGTCGAATATCGTTGAACTGTCATCGACTCGACGACATCTTGAAAGCATCGACCAACTTGATTTTTGTCTGCAGCGTAAAACAAATGTGCCTGTTTGATTTGGGTTTAACGCCGTGCTCAATGTTATTTCATTCATACGGTGTGCCAGCCCAATAGGTCACCTACACCACCTTCTATGCCCCTGACAACAAACAAAAACAATGCAGAACAAACGCAGGACGTGATACGTGCAAGAAAATTTACAAAACAAATTGGCTTCCTGTTGACTCTAAGCTCTGGGAACGTCGGCTCAACAGGAAGCTTCCCTGCAAAAACATGATACTTGTGGCTTATTAGCTCGCAATCAAGTACAATAATAATACCATATTAGGATATTGGAGTAATTTGTGGCGTTTGATTGGTTGAAAATAAATTAAAAGCAAAAAACAACAAAACAGAGCGCCGGAAATTAGGTTAATCCCGTTAAGTCGTCAAGAGAAATATCTCCTTGACAATGCTCTTTTTGAAAAGGTAAGATATGATATGTTTTTTGTGTACCGTACATTCAACATGGAATCAATTGGGAAGGAAGATATAGAGCAATGCCCCTTAACTGCCAAGGCTAAAAATGTTACCCCAAAAAAAGAAAACAATATACCATTGTACATTTGTTTGGTTCAGGATTTATCTGGTACGCAAGGTTACTTTTTCTCATAACGACCAGACAACCAAATGGGTGACGACAATCAAGTACAGGACATAATATATTATATATGATACAATGCGACAAAATGTTTACGGTACTTTTAAAGAGATATACGCCACCATAGATATAATTCGTATTGTCCCGAAGATAGCATCCGGGCATCACGAAACAAGAATATTTTCTAGTACCCAGAGAGCAATTAGTCGAGGACATTTGCAGTTAGAACTCATTAAAAGCCAAGTCTGAGAAAGCAGACAACGGCCTTCATGCAGCAACTTTAATAGTTAAACCATTGTCATTGTCGAGACTACAAATCTATATGGACCTCAGCTGGTATAAATGGAATTTTTTACAACACAAAAGATCCGTTAATAGTCTATCTCAGAGTTGATGTGCCATTATACCTGAACAAAATGCTGTCTCCTACAAGCATTTACCTGACAAGAAACACATAATCTATTGGCTAAACAGCTTCGTTGCTAGTGAAAAGCCAGCCAACAATATTCGTTTGGCAACCTGCTGGGACTATATTTGTGGAATAATCACCTCTTTGGTTTGCGTTCTATTAAAAATATATGGCCATGGCTACCTGCCTTCCACAGCATAGCCTGCACAACAAGCGTCAATCATCTCTCGCAAAATTAAAGAATAACTTCGTGATACAAGTCGCCAGGAATGGAACTAAGATCTTATGGCAGATGACAATACAGTACACGTTAAAATAATAATCGCTTTCTATCACTTGACAAATATCCAAAAATACGCTTAACAATATTGAATACAATCGTCTAACTTATTATAACTTGTCTTCTTCCAAATTGAAAAGCGCGACAGGTTTTCTTAAATTGTTTTATTTGTCTAATATGCCGCTAGCTTTACCAATTGTTATTTTTCACGATTTTTTAGATGTGAAGTTCAAATTGGCCATCCAAGGGGATTTCTAGGCTGTTTTGTTTCCGTCTACAGCTTTCCAATCACAATTACTACCAACAGCTGAAGACGTTTTGATTGAAATGTGTAAGAATTCATTCATTAGAAGCGATTGATCTAAGTTAACACGATCATATGTAAAACGAAAACCGAGAATATTGTGATTAAGAAAATTTGGTATACCTTATAATTTGTAAAAAGTGCCTGAAACAATATGTTTGGTGAAACCAAAAATCCCCTTCGGCTAAGAGCCAACAATCATTTGAGCTCCATTATGTTAAACCTCATATCCCCAATAGATGGGCGATCATTCGATTAAAGATCTTTTTGAAATCATGCCGATTGAAAACACACAAGTTATTCCCTGTGAAGAAGAAGCCAAACTGAAACGCTTAGAAGAAAGGCTTATTGGATTCAAAGTCTTCAAACTTTGTATCCACTGGGTTTCAATTGGGTACAAAGTAAAGGGTCTAAAAAAGAGATAATTCCATTTGTTTTCCGATATGACCAACCAAGCACCCAGTTTGCTTGTATCATTTTACAGGAATATCAAAATCTTGTACCTAAAATCTCTACTCCTCTCTCACAAAGACCCATTATAGCATTCAAGAGAAACACAAATCTATAGGACCTACTGGTTAATGCGAAACTTCCCTCTATCAGATAGGGTGTAATACTAATTCTCTTTAACAGACATATTCTTTGGTTAATCTCTACATCTCTGAAATAGTAATTTGAAGGATGATGAGTTCCTAACCCATGCCGAATATCTTGTTGCCTACATTTTTAACAATACTTTGTACACCATATCACTGGTTATTTCCTTCTCTCGAGATGTCTGTAGGGTACCCATAACACAACTCGAACTAATTTCCCACCAAATGCCCTTCAATTCTATCATGACTTTGTAATCAAACGTGTTATATTTTGCTACGTTTGAATGACATCATACTGCTCCGAACACGCCCGGTTTGAAATTGTCGTAGCGAATCTGGAGAAAAGGGCTGATGTCCAAGTCAAACTTTGTTTATATTCAAAATTTGAATCATGCCATGACAAACATAATAATGATCACATGAAAAGTGGAAAGAATAACAAACACAACACTTGTCAGCTTTTTTTGGCAGAAACACAATTATCGTCATCAGCATAAGGAAGCGTCTAAAAAAAGGACAGCGAATCGCAGGGCTTTATTCCAGTATGAACCAATGCTCCACCCTCCACCCCTCTTTCTCCTTCGCCCACCCAAACCAACATTGATAACAATCTTCAATCTATGGGAATGAGAGAATCATTATGACCGCCGTAAAGTTCTGGGGAAGTTGTTAAGGGAGGTAATTTAATTCTTGCCAGGCGGCCCTCTGACGTCACAATGTTCATGATAGTGGCGCTTTTAAATGACGTCACACACATTTCTCCCTTGCAGCGTTACTAATGGGCGACGGTTTTTTGCGTCGGCAAACCACCCGCTACGCCCCGTTTTTGACATTGCGAGACTCCCAGTTAATTCAATTTACTAGCCCATTCTTGCTAGCCCAAAGGTTTATTGTATCCAGTTTACATTAAGAATTCAGAGCTGGATTACTGTGTTTGTCTAGTTCAAGAGGCTGGACCTAATCCAAGTCGAACGGAGGAAATTCACCCTTGGTGGATGCCTTTAAGTCCTTGATTTGAATGGGATTGTGAATCATGATACTATCGGCACAAGCAATACAACGTTAAGCTCATTCTTCATTTTTTAACATAAGCCTTAACGGCCTTTGTTCCTGACCCAACCTTTATAAATTTTACATCAACATTAGTCGTCTTTTTATTTGATTGTTGAATAAAAAGAGGCAAAACTAAAATGTTTTTATTTTTATGAACGCGGTTTCACACTTGGCTCAGTGGTTAGCAAAGTGACTCGCTTAACAGCAATGTTCCGCGGATCGTACGTTTTCGAGCCATTTGTATCTAACGGAAGCGCACCAGTGACTGCTGCTACTGCGCAATATTCCATATTATATGCGTCATTCAAATCAAACTAAACTGAACTAAAAGTGTTGATGTCGTTGTTTTGTCTTTAAGTACTGTTCCAATTAACCACCATGCTATCTATGGAAGTTGGATTCGGCCACTCGTTCTATCATAGTTTTCCGCATCAAAAACAAAAGGCAAAACTTCAAAACCACCAAATAACTAAGCGAAACTGAGAAAGAACATGCGGTAGAAAACAGAAGACAAAACCGCAAATTTGATCTTGTACTTTCAAAGCTGCGAGGAGGAAAACCAAAGCGGAAACACCGATATCAAATTGCTAAGACGCAGAAGTAGAAACAACATGTAGCCAACAAAGGGATAAACCCATCGCACTTTTTTTTGCTCTTTTCGTGGTGTCGATTCTTGCATTTTCCCATTTTTGCTTCGTAGTTGGGAAGTTTTGTTTTTTTGTCTTTTATTTGAACCAGACAACTACGAAAATACCAGTGGCCGCATCTGGGTTCCATACAGAGGATGTTATCAATGATACAAGAAAATTTATTCTCCCTAAAGCCCAATTCACACTGGACGCGACCCGACTGTCGCGCTGCACGAAACTAATGTTATTATGTATTTAAGTTTATACTCGAGACGCAGTTGCATGTTCGATTACATAACATTGTTACGTTATTCGTTTGCATTGTGACGCCATTGTGACAGTCAACCAATGTTAAAGCGTAGGAATGAAGCGTGTGTTGCAGCGCCCAGTGTGAACAAGACCCAAGCGACACGGCGTCGTGTAGCGTTCGGTGTGAATTGGCCTTAAGTAAAACATTCAGTTTAACTAACTCCTAACCAGGGGCGGATCCAGGATGTGTGAAAGGAGGGGGTCCATCGGTCCTAGCAAACCAGGGTCCAGGGGCCGCCTAGGCCCCGTAAGCTCTGAAAGCGAGGACGCGCGGAGAAGCGATCTGAGCTATTTTGAGCAATTAAATTTATGTTCAATATGATAATAAAAATGTTCTTAATTTGTCTGATTTTCATATTTTTCTTACAAAAAATAAGACAAATCTTGTCCTGATGATCATTCATTTTCCCGCCATCTGATGTAAATAAATGAAAAAGAATAATATATATTGTATGCCTGGAAAGTATATATGTGACCAAATACATGGATAGGTTGTTTATATAAGCCCAATAGGCGAAAGATCAACCACTGTTGTTCTATGGTTGAAATACATGTTGCTTTTGGTAAAGGCTCATCGTTACTTTACTCCTTCAAATGTTGCGCCACAATCTCCTTCACGGTGTGTCTTATAAATACAATTTAGTTTAAATTAAAATTTGGTACTATGTTCATTGCCTAACTTATTAACTGCAAAATACATTTCTTTCCAAATATATGTATTCATTCTAATTCGCAGCTTGATTTTAAGGAAACGACTCTATGTATCAGAGATAAATGAAAGTCACTTGCTAGTGAACATTAATCTGTAACAATTTAAGCCTCGTGATGAATATAACATTGAATTATCTATAACAGAAACGATGTTAAATAAAACCTGTGAAAATGAATAATTCGCTAAACTATGCTGACCCAATCAATCTGTCTACAAATCGCTCAAATGATCAGACAACTTAGTTAAGGCTAGCAGCAGCCCGACAGGACTGGACGACTTGTATTATGTTTGGATAAAATTGGGCTCTTTGCACAAAGGACTTCACATCTTTCAAACCAACTAGAAGATGGCTATTTCTCTTTCAGACCATGTGAATGGCTCATGAATTAATCGATGAAGTATGCTTATTTGCAAATAACACATATACAATAATTTGGGTTATCATGATATTGTTTTGGCGAGTTAGCCTCCAATATATTCTAAATAAGTTGGATGTATTCTATCCCCTTCGTAGTAAAGTTATAACAGTTTCGATTGTATATAGATATGTAATGGTGGCACATGTGCATAAGCATAATTCAACCGGTGTATAGGACTTACCGGTAGCAGGTATGGTAGTTGTTATTGAAGATATGTCTGAAAATGTCATAATAGTAGTGTTTAGCTATACATGGTTTTTCACACATTAAATTAATAATAAAAAGAGCGAGTCTTGCAAATGAATTCATTATGACTTACAATAAACTTTCTCTGATGAACAATAAGCCTCATAAACATAAACAAAAATCGAATTACCATGTTTTCTCACATTGCCATGGGTACCTGTACTATTTATGTGTGACTTCCAGGATGAATATTTCACAGTTTCGTCTTGCATTATTGGACAACATGACAACACCAGAGCAAATGGCCAGTAGAAAGGAGACATGCAACATGCATGTAGAGGACACACAAATGTACAGCTACTGATGGCCGTCAGTGCTTACCGATATTAGAGAGAGTGCCATTGAGATAAGTGGACGTGGCATTAACAACACTGGTGCTGCCAGCAGAATGAAACTTTAATATACGCCACACAACATACGTATTAATTTAGATACAACAACCACGCATACTGTTCAACTGCAGATCACTAAGTTTACTTAATTGCCGAATAGGCTGCGCACGCTAACAAAAATTCCACAATACAAATGTGTGCCTCTCTACGCAACCGTCACTTCAATAAAAGTGCAGATGGTATATAATACCGAGTCTGCCAGTTACACTGGTTATGAATATATAATATACGATGACTGAAAAGGTATCCAGCATTGTAAGGTAAGTTACTTTAATAAGAAGGTACGAAATTGCTTTTCAAGCTACAGCATACGGCGGGTCAGAGAAATTGCTTACCACGAATTTTTGACAATGTGATCAGCCTAAAACCTCAATACTTTTAAAGAGCAGTCTTATCTAGATCTCATAAAAAGTGTTTTTTCATATTTTGAAAAAGGAACAATAGTTTATTTCAGTCTACACAATAATGCGCCTTACCCTACTTACTTTAATCTATAAAGTCACCTACTGTCTGGGAAAATAACCGTCAGACACGCTGCAGTTGGTTGCGTGTACTGACATGATCCACTTGTTAAACCGTAACAAAGAGATTTATTTCCCTTAAGGCCCATGGATGCGTCGAGTGTTATTGTTCTAGCGGACCACATCTGTGAACCCATGCAGCCGGGGAATGGGTCAGCAACGCTGTCATACGTGGAACCCTTTAAAAACGAGCAATAACAACTTACACTCGAGAAGAGCAAACTTAGAACAGTTATTCTGCGATTTCTTGATTGATAAATCAAAAATGGAAATTATCGCCATAGCGATTTAGCAATCATGTTATAACCTGATCACAAATACGTTGCAAAGTTTCCTCGGTGTGATCTGATTCGTTTAATCCCCAAGGACAAATACAACATACATTTACAAATTTAGACTCATTCGAAGACAAAATTATTGTACTGAAGGGAATACAGATTAACCAAAATCTGTTCAGTGTACAACAAAAATATATAACATGAAAAAAACGAAAATTTCAACATTGAACTGTGAGTTTGTCTTACCACCAATTCAAAATGCAGAGTAACGCTTGGCAAATTGGAATCCAGACATTCGGTAGAGCATGTGACTGAGTGCGATGTTCCTGCGGTGACCGTCACTGTCGAATTGAAATTACAGGTCACTCCTACGTCAGGTAGGCTGGCTGTGGCAATTAGATTTGTGATAAAATAATAATTGCACTTGTGGATTATGTTGATCCGTTACAGAAAATATTCGAACTATTTAAGAAAATGGGTATACATATGATTTTCATGGAGAGCCTCCATAAAAATAATAAAATATCCAGAACATTTTTGTTAGTATGGTTACCTTGCTTTATAAAGCTGTAAAATCTTATATCAATTATATTTTGTTATTGACAGGAATGGCATCAATCGATTATGATATGTTGTTTGACATCTGTAACCCCTAATAGTAGTGTAATATATTCATCATTTAATCTCGTTATGGACATTAGACGATACAAGTAGCAGTGCATTTGATACAGCATGTTTCCATAAAAGAATAACCATACCTATCAATGCAAGATTGACAAATCTTTGTCCAAATGTAGAATCCGAGACTTTCCACTGTCCATCATGTTCCACAATTCTTGCACTCTCTATTGTGATTGAATAAATAAATCCCGTCCATGTTAAGTTGTAACCCGTTGCCTCAGTGCAATAGACTGCTGGTTCGCACGAAGCAATCGGAATGCCATTTTGGCGACTCCATGTAACTGGGTCTCCCGGGTCACTTGGATATGTAGCTTGCAACGTTATGGACTTTCCAATAGCTCTATCACACAACGGAGTCTTGATCGTTAAGTCTGTAATAACATAACAATAATGCAACAAACTAATAATGAACATTTAGCTCTGGAAGGAAGAAGCGGTCGAAGAGCTGATGGATTTTTCTGAGATGTGTAACCACTATAACCCACGTTGTCTACTAGTATAAGTTATTTCTTATATTTCTTAAATGTAAGCTCACTGGCACAGGGATGTCGATTTATTAAAATCGATGAATCATCTTATGTTGTACATAATCTCCAAAATGTTCTTATTTGGTCTAATCTCGAGCTGTTATGGGTAATCTACAGACGTCGAGTGTATGCTTTGACCATTTACATTGTATATAAAGTATTGATAAATATGACACAAACAAGACATTCGGTATTGGGTTTAGGAATAGCTACAACTGATACTTCATAGATATAGAAATTCACGAATGACTAAATATTTTACATAGACTGCGTGTTACAAACTGGTAGATATACTGAGGGAACTTTCGCCTTAACCATTAGCTCATTTGTGTCTTTGCGAGAAAGTAGACATTTTAAGTACAAAAGTTTGAATTTCCTGTATAAGGACACTAGCAAACCGAGAGCCAGATTGGTCATAATAAAAGACAAAAGGAATTATTTCACGTCTAGACCCAGTGGATAAAACTTTTGCAGAGTTTTAATCAAATAAGCTTTTCTCTCTAAAAGATGCTGTTTTTTCTCTTTTTCATGTAGAAGTGTTTGTGTTTTTTTAAATCAGCATAATTTGAAAATGATGTTTACACAATGATATTTTTTTGCATTTGGTATTTTGTGCGCTTACAAAGCATAGTCATTTTTTTTACACATGTTACAAGTACATTAACATTCCATTGAATAATTTACTAGTTTCTAAGTTAAGCAACATTCCTGATTTGTCCTAGTTTTGGTATTGTTGAATATCGCTCTAGCCAACACAAAAACAACATGATAAATTATTATAAAATATTTTCACAGCATTGATAGCACATATTTTACCTTGTCCATTGATGACCAATAAGAATCCAAACATAAGCAGACATATATTAGTTTTACGATGTTCCGTCAAGTGTGCAATCATTCTGTATCTGTTCATGGAAAGGCACAAACTGAAGAGAGAGAATATAGAAAACTTATCTCTTGGAGAATCTACACCCCTCTGTCAGTGTGATTAATCTTTGTAAATATATATGCTTGTCTCTGAATGTCTATCTAGATAATGAGACAATCTCTATTGTACCACTGTGGGTCTTCTCAGTAAATATATCAACTACTGGATTGGTACATCGGTAAACCGTAAAGAGCACTGAGTCCCACAGATAACATATCGAGATGTTTTATATGACGAGTGTATTCGACTTCCGTCAACTTCCTTCTGTAAACATCGATACCTTAGATACCGATTTAAATATAAGAAGGATTTCTAAGTGTATGTTAGGCCAACCGATAAGCTATTTAGCACTAAACCATTTCACAGCTCCAAGCGAATTACTTAATTGCGAGTGATAAGACTTTTAAATCACACTCCTTTGCTACCATCAAAGAGTCTTTTGTTGTTATCTGTAAGGCCCAGGCTCCACTTGCACAAAGCCTCCTAGAGTTCAATGTTACCTTAGTTTTCCCTTTACACCTACATGTACACTAAAACGAGGAAGCTATTTCACTGAACCCTTAAGCACAAGGTCAAATGGGGCTTGATTCTCCTCGTAAGTATCACCTTAAGTGTTCGGTCAGCGTAGCCCTGGATATTAGTTAATATACTACCCGGCTTCTTCACTAGATTAAATTCGAAACCATCAGATAACTGAAAAGTTATAATGAATACCAAGGGCACGATTAATATATGATAACACCATGCATACATGAAGTTGTGGGTTATTTCCTAATGGGAAAACACCTCCATTTCAATGTCGTCCGATTGTTTGATGGTGATAGCATTTAAGATCATCTTGGCTTTGAAACACAGAGACTACAAGACCATTTAAGTCATACCTTGGACATTACTAGCTAGTTCGATAGAACGCCGATAAAATAGAGAATATATCTAAATGACTAAACATTCTATATTACCTCTTTTATATTTTGGATTAACGTCTTAATTTTTGGTCATATTTATTCACATCCTTGTATATACCAAAATTATATTGACACTGGTCTCTAAGAGTTTATTTAGAAAATGGAAATATTTATCGGTTTTTATTAATCAACATCCTTGTGCCAGTGTGATACACTTGTAGAAATCTATGGCTATGTCTCTCTTTAAAAGTACTGCTGCTGATTGTTTGGGCAATACATCGATTCATTGATTCAACATTAATTAAGTATCTTTCTTCGGAGTTGTAATTGTGCTTCACTATGTTAAACTCAAAGTTGTAGTTATATAAATAGACAATAATACAACTAAAACTGAATAGGTTTTTCCAATATTACAAACTATATATATATTATTTAATTTATATAGTATTACTAATAATTTTGCTCTCATTTGTGTCATATCCATCGTTTGTCTGTTAAACCATATGGATTTACTTTTGTCGTATGTCCAGTGACGCCTTAGTCCATAGATCTTATCTATACTTGCCGTTTAAGTTATCTAGTTTGTGACCAGTGTTAACTCAAACAAAGCCGGTGCGGCACATGCTGTCACTTTAAGAGTAAAAATATTGACAAGTCTACTGTTACATATTCTGTTTAGCTATTTAGTGGCATCATGTCGCAAATGCGTTTATCACAAACACGGTACTATGTTCACTTACCAGCACTGAAGGACATCTCTGTGGAATTTCAAAAGCATAGTCCACTAATATTGACCGTAAGATGGTCGCCGTTGGGTTATTATTCCATGTGATATGAACATATATATCATTTTATGTTTCGACCAAGTGTCTATACATTTACTTCACTCCCGAGTGACACGACTGCACTCCGTGTACGCACGAAAGTAAACAGACAAACTATGACACATTTAGACAGCTGAAACCCTATAACGCTCACCTTGGTATTCACAATGTCCTGGAAAGTAGCACAGTTTAGTTTGGATATTATCAGGTCGGCAATGAACTCGGATGTTCTGAAGACTTTGCACGAAATAATATGACACGGCGAAAGACAATATCAATTAGTCAAACGGAAAATGTTTTCAATCTAGAACAAACTGTATTATACGAGGGCTACTGGATTAAGCTTTCAGTTTATATTGCATAATTGTCATCGAGTTGCGTCCCCTTTCAAATGAATCCGTGATGCGTCAAAATACACGAGTCGGAAGAAAATGTTTACATAGCGTAATCGGTTTATAAACTGATCGGGTTGAACCTTAAAGGACAAGACCACCCAAAAACCAGGTTTTCTACATAAGTAAACCATTTTCTGTCAAATGCAATACAAAGACTCTGATGTTCCTAACCCAATCATAACTCTAGTTATCATTCTTTAAAGAGGAACACTGAAACCACTTGAATCATCGAATCTTGTGTACAGCGGACTTCACTGATCTATCATTGGATAGTTCAAAATTGGCTGACCAACCAGATTGCAGGAAAACTTAGCAGCACAGGATTTGATGACCCAACTGGTGCTTGTGATCCTCTTTAATTGATGATAACCAGAGTTACGCTCAGGTTATGAAAATGGAAATTCATGTATTGTATTACACACAAAAAGTTTTACTTATTTATAGAATATGGTTTGTGGGTGGTCTTCTCCTTTAAATGAGTAATGGACAATAATCTGCCAGGGCGATCGCCTGGTGAGGAGACGACACTCTGAGAAGACGCCATGGCGGGGAGAAGATTGGCTTTCTTGAAGTGGGAGTGTCCGGTCAAGTCAGATAATAGCTTATTTCAAATGCAATAAAATCCGTGCAGCAAGGCAGTGAAAACAAAGTTATAAACATCCAGATGGTAAGTTACTGTAAGCATGTGAAACAAAAATAGAGGATTTGACTGTCGGGCTGCGAAATTCATATAGGCCTACGGGAAGTGGCTTATAAAAAACAAGAACAACCTGCATTAACCACTGAATTCAGAAAGAATTTGTCAGATTATTTATATATAAAAAAATTATATCTACAACATCCGTTTGGGTAGTTTATTACACACACGAGAGTAATATATATAGTCGCACTATGTTAAGTGCCTCTTTGCCGCTACGTAGGATTACGTAGACCACTGGCAGGGCAGATCCGACAGAGGTTACTCAGTCCCCCATAATATACTAATAGAAAAAAGTAACTGTGCATCACAGAAATGGGACAAAACAAAAGATGTTTAAAAAGGTTTAAACCTAACCGTCAATAAACATTTAGCCAAGCATTTGTCATGAAATGTTATGTCACGTATCGCGCGTGGCACGTGC
>JAVFBX010012995.1:0-18442 GCA_034783855.1 Mopalia kennerleyi | reverse complement strand
CGAAACTCAAACCGGCAGCAAATTGGCGGCAGTAACTGCTTACTACCTAGACCCTCTTAGCTCAGATGCCTCCCACACCCAGAACTAGTCACGCTGCCAAATTTTCTGATATAGAATTCCCTAAACTTAACTACAGCGTATATATCTTTGCAAAACTATTAACACAATGGCGAACGGCTGTTGTTGCAAGTCTGTGCAAATATATTTTCCGGATGTCTAGATTAGTTGCTTTCTACAAATACAGCACCATGGTGGAGTTTCACTGCATAAAGTTTACTCTGGCCTCTGTACAACTCCAGCTAAAGATGATCTGTTACGTTTTCAACATTCAAATCGATGATGAACTATGCAACCGTAACGATACTTAATCTGCGCCATTGAGTTGGAACTCAATAAAATAAAGGAGCAACTGAACGATCGGGTGGCCTATGCCCGGACAAGCAGCGGTACATACTTTCAGTTTGGTATTTAAACACAACAGGGGGTTGAGGAATAAAGAGAGGTAACACGTACAGACTCGCTCGTAATAATAGATCAACAAAAAAAAATGCTAGCACGAACGCAATGGACATTTGCAAACTACAGATGTTAAATCACAACAGTGGCCCCATACTCATACATCCGTCACGGTCGATTACAGACAGTGGATTTTCGAGAAAAAGAGAATGTAATTAATCAACAAGGGAAAATGACACAATACTATGTTTTCGCGAAAGGAAAATGTTAAGGTTTAGGAGTAAGATTGAAAAAACACGA
This sequence comes from Mopalia kennerleyi, assembly GCA_034783855.1. Lineage (NCBI taxonomy): Eukaryota > Metazoa > Mollusca > Polyplacophora > Chitonida > Mopaliidae > Mopalia > Mopalia kennerleyi. The sequence goes on along the minus strand of JAVFBX010012995.1, from coordinate 17,686 downwards.
AGAAGATTTCAGGTGACGGACGTTCAATAATTTAATAACAACTTTTAATCAATTTAAAAAATATGCCTTTATTTGATTTGTAGTTTGGAGACTCTCTTCCTTTAGTAGAATCACAATGCTATAATCTTGGTCTGAAACAGAAGTCTAAATTTTCTTGCATGCAGATTTCCATTTATTTGAAGTCTAAATAAATTTGATAGATCGTGTTATTGATAAACACGTAGGATACTGAAAATACATTTAAGACAGGAACTGTATTGACTAGTTGGATCAGTTCGTTTGAAAGGCAAGGGAAATGGATGTCTTATAATTCAATAAGCCGAAGGAGAAACATTCGTTTCCAGCATGGAAATTGGTTATGATATCCCTTTTTTCCACAGATTTATTTTCTGATTGGAGTTGGGATTATGGAATGTTTTTAGAATACTCATTTGTTGTAACAAATCTACTGGTTGCCGAGACACGTCCATGAAGATATACGAGAATAACAGTCAGTATACATTTTTCATTAACTCTATTATCACATAAGAACTCATTTATTTATGCAAACAAATTTGATTGCATGCTGTTACGTCTTCCACGTCTATAGAGACGAAAACATTTGTTGATATATATAACTAAGATGTCATTAGGTTTCTCATAACAGTTCGAAATTAAGATCTATTTAGAAAATTGTCTCGGAGAGTTTATTAAGAATATCACATGCTTTTGCATCCATGTCTGGTTACTTTTTAGAAATATACCTATACTATACAGAGACCCAGGTTCGCATCCCGGTGAAGGCAGGAACATTTGTGATTTTATAAGATAGAAATTAACCTTTTACCATAATAACATTGTTTTAAAAGTAGGATACAGCAACACATTTACATGAAACTGATGCAACTGATGCAATTGTATTCATTGTGAAGATATATATCTTCAATATAAGAATAACAAATCTTTTAGGAAAGTAAATACACGCAACAAATATATTTTTTGTTATATACAAACAGGCTCAGGCCAGATTGTCTCCTGTATATGTCAGTGCAATTTAACAAATACAGTTTTGATTTGATATGAGGCTGACAGCTATCTGGGAAAAACATATGGTTGCTATTGGTTCGTATGTAATACATATTGCTGCACATGATGTACAGACACCAGCGGTGACCTCAAATGTCTGACCTTGAGATTATGACGTTTTTCAAAGCGAATGACGTAAACAGCACAACGAGTTTATAGTCTACGAATAAAATGTAGGCCTATTTTAGAAGTCAATCGGTCTCTTTAATAGGTAACGTTTATCTTAATAGTGATAAATCCTTTTGTATATACTGATATATGCATGTTTTGTAAGGACTAGGCCAGATGGCCAAGAGCAATGAAATATATATATCATATTGCCTTGCGCTTTCTTCCCGCACAGTTTCAATGGAACCAAAGCCACCATCTTGACTACAAATGAATAAATGCTTATTACTAATATCATAATATTTGTTTACATATTAGATGGCGTTCAAGCTGAAACACAACAAACGGTTTGGCGGTTGACCGACGCTTGAATCACGGAATTAATCTTGACTAAAATCACACCAGCTACATTTACCGTTCAATACAAATTAAGTCGTGAACGGTTAGTACTTTCTGCGTATTTAACCATTAAGATAGAATGTAATTATATTCAGCGCAGTTTACTCAGAATTTACAATTAGATGGTGATATGCGACCGGAGTAGCCACGTCTAGCATTTTCTTTTTGGATCTACTTTCTTCAAATCTATTACGAATGAGTAAAATTGTATTGATTTATACATGTCTGATTTAAAATGTAGATGTCGAAAACTTATCATAACATTTACCGGTACATGCATACTATTTTCTATCGACATGGCAGGCCTTTTTGGCGTTTAACAGGTATACTGTCGGTATCACCTTCCAAGGACGTCGTAAACGGAATTACAATATATTGCCTATAACGTGAGAGTGGAGTAAAGTCGGCAATACGTTATCAAGCTGTATAGATTGAATACATGTTCTCTCTTCACCAATCGATGTAAATGTAGCTCTCCAAGAGACAAATTAGTATTGACAATGTGGGATCAAATTTTAGGAACCGAGAATTCGGTGCTCTTTAACTTGTATATGTCTTTGGAAATACGTGTTGACATTGGCCACTTGAGCTGACTATATCTATTAGTACCCTTGACTCATTATACACTCGTTTACATCTCCATGCACTAATATAGAAGACTTGATGGTAGTTGGCACTGTCGTGCCATTAACGTTATGTGTGGTACCGAAAACTGACAAACACTCAAGGATCCAACCCCCGGTGGACTTCTATATCGTCAGGCCTTTGGAGGTTAGCGCTATAATGAATCGATGCCATTTTCATGCATATCTTACATGGGTTGATTTGGCGTATAGGGTCAATGAAATAACCGGAGACAAATTATAAAGGGATATTACTAAAGATATATGAAACTTAAACTGATAAAAAAAAACGATTTACATCCTAACGACATTAAAAAAGGACAATAAATGAACACAACTGCTCAAGTTTTTTTCATACCCTCTGGCTAAGGGGAGTTTGTTTGGAGAGAAGAAATGCTGTATTTACTTAGCATTGTAGAAAGATTAACTTTCCAACATTATGAAAATATTTAACATATTTTGTTTGTGCCAATGTCAATTATTGTTGGAATACACCGCCGCCATATAAGTAAAGTACACTTAAGAAAGGTGTAAAGCACCAATTGATCGAAGAGTATAGCTTAGCATGAGCTCGTTTTAATATCTTCAATATTTTATATGATTAAAATGAACATATGGAAATTATTGCGTCATTATATGGAAACAACAAACCCAGGAATATATAAAAGCCTCTTTGCGTGGGATAGCAAAACAAAACTGGCAATAAATGTGCGCCAACGCATAAAGACTTGACGTTACACATCTTTACGTATATCCGGAACTCACCATGTGACATATTGGGGGCATACAGTCGAGAAAATACCTCCACCTAATGCCATGTTTCGATGTTTACGTGAACCAATTTAATGAAATACGTTACACTGTAGTACGAAATTGGCACCCACATATTAGAGTATTAATTTAACTTAGCGACATTAATATGTGGTGTTCGTCTCCACTCAGCCATTTGTTATGCTATCTTGACGCTCTGCTTTATAGCGTATTTGGCACTTTTTAATAAAGGATATAGAGAATATGATGAACACGAAGTCGCGTTTTGCTATGACGTCATGACTTTAACACTTCAGTGTTTACCATCTGTAAGGTGTAGACCCAAATGCTTTGATTGAATTTATCTGCATTGTTGTGTAAATGGTTCTTTTAATTCATATTATCTTATTGACTGTCGAATAACCTTTTTTATCCCTCTACCTGTCCTTTATTGTTGAGAAAACCATGTTTTAATTAGACCTCAATATTTTTAACACCGTGTCTTGCTCTCATGATATCGATACCTGCATATTTTTGGCAACTTTAATTTCCTTTTTGCAATAAAATTATACTTTATCTTGATTTTTTTATTATGTGCAATATCTGTTCCTGTTATTGTGTATAATCTCTGTTAGGAACCCTTGGATCTGTATGAGCACAACTAACAGTATTTTTGTAACTTCTGATATAACACTTCTTTTTTTGCTCAGATAAGTCTACAAAACTAGGTAGCAGGTTCCAGGACACGTTTACACAGCTTTGAAAATCTCCCCGACTTCATATTTTTATTTCCTAAATTTAATAAAATTAACTGCAGAGCTCTAGTATTTGTTCCTACGACCAAATACCTGATTCACAATCGTTATATTAGCGGAAACATCGTTATTAGCAGCTCTTACTTAACACTTCTTTTCAAAGATACATTTCTTACATTGTGCTAGAAAGCACGTACTATTGTTCACAGAGCTCTGTCTTGTAGTTGTTCGATTGTGTTAAAGTGTGTCTTTGTTTATCCTAAGTGAAACTTAAAGAGGACTGAATGGCCCATGGAAGACAGTGGGGCTCTTTCGTAAATAGAATGGCCTTGTTTGTCGACATACATGTACATTAAAAGACAACATTAGTTATTGATTTCGATGTGTCCAAAACAAGAACTTGTCCTGTAGTATAGTGTCACCAACAAGACGATACTTAGTCCATTAGAGTTTGAGAGGCGATATTGGACTTTATGCACTGAAATACAAAGGATTCGCGTGTTGATCGATGAATATACTAAAGGCAGAGAATGCAAGGAACAAAAGGTGCATTGAATGAATCACAAAACAGCCAATCTCTTACACCATAAATTTCAATTCACCGGCGCCGATAATCAATAAACCTCCTTAACTACTGTTCTCACTATAAAGCATGTCACAGTGACACCAGATAAAGCCGTTTATAGATATATTAGCACAAGCCAGTCGCACTTACCTGTAGCAGTTTAATTGATCTCTTTTGGCAAAAAATCCTGTATATGAAGGCAACTGTAGGTTACTATTTATCATCTCAAATCATTTTGTACAGCGACATATGTTCTAAATACCTCAACACTAAGGCGTTCATTTTAAGTACAAACTTAACATAACTGATAACTTACCTGTAGCTAACATGTCTTCGTCGAACAGGTATCTTAGTAATGACGTTTTGGCCTTGACGTTGCTTGGTGGAAAACATACCCCTCCGCCCCCTAGCCTCAGATTTGAAACTCTTGAGTGGCTAGGAGGCATCAGTGGATTATCGTATTTCAAATTATATTGCCCACAAGAATTTACATAATCTGCAAGATACCTTCTTACGACAACATATTACCTTGTTTGGGTGGAACTACTTCGAATGATGTATCTATTTTGAAGTTGCGTAGAAGCCACTGTTTGATGTGATGAAATTCTGTCCGTTATTTCTCTAGCGTTCAGCATCATGTGTGTGTGTGGGGGGGGGGGGGGGGGGTATCATATCTCTTTAATAACACATCCATTCTCTTCTATTGTGATGCCGGCATATAGGCCTGCGACCGACTGCAATTGCATCATAATACTGCTTTCGAGATCTTTAAAAAAAAACAACATGCATCTATAGGCAAATCGAAAACTTGTGATCGAATACATGTCAAAATGATAAGGTTTTGACAGTCTCTCATCAGGGTCGGAAGTTTGTCCACACACTTTCGGATCATGCAGAATTTTTGTTGTTACTTAGACAAAAATTGTTTTAGAAAGCATAAAGAAATATCGACCGTTTCAACGTCCTCGCTTTATTGCTGCTCCGGCTTTCCTCGTCCTATGAGATTGCGGTGCCTTGGGGGCTCTTGGGTTCTCGTCCTTTTGTAAAGTTTTGATGTTTTAAAACATTTCCCGATTTTAGGCTTCGATGGGTTAACATGCAGTAGAAAAAAAACATTTTAATAATACTAGCAACGTTGTCCAAAATATACGGCAGTACTGCATTATTTTTTATAAGCTTAGGTAGCAATGCCCTTTTCAATGGCGTTGTTTTGTTTTCTGTATAACCTCCAAAATAACACCTATGTAAAATTCTAATTCTTTGGTAGAACTTATTTAAATCAATGCCGACGCTTGTAGATGTAGATTTCCTCCAAAATTAAATTTAATTGCAATAGTGGCTGACATTGCATCTACGGGTTTCCTTATTCTCAGAGCTCCCAGGCTATATGTGGCTTCTGGACACTCGCTTATTGAGCTGTGAGAGTTGTTGTTGTTTAAGGTCTTGCTGGACCCCTTGGGCTCAAAATAAACCAATTTTCTTTTATCGCTTAGATTAAAAGTTAGGTATTCAAACTACATGTCGGTGAAAAACATCAATCGAAATTCTATTTACAAACAGCCAATTTTAGCCTATAATTTAGCTTCCCCACGATCAAGTATTCAAGTCGCAAAACTTTAATTGCCTATTTCTGGTACTTCACTTTTAAGCCGACACTAAATTTTTCCTTGACGCATTTCTAGAAAACTATTCATGGTAGAGATTTCAAAGTTGTAGCATTGTAAAGAGCACAATGCGATCTAGTAAAGTTCGTCCTAGATTTTTTTAAATGTTTTTTGAAAGTTGGATTTTACATTTTTGTAAGACTTTTCAAGGTGGGATAGACAAAAAAATCAACTGTGATTGATCTAATCAAAATTTTTAAAATGAGGCACCGTTTACTAGTTCAGGGACTATTCTACTAGGTCAACTAATCTATTGAGTCTTATCGTTATTGCACTTCGAGAAATAATACTTGAAAAGTTCAGTCTATTTTTTCCTGTAGACATTTACTAATTTTGCGATATTTTTAGAAATAATAATTGGATTGTCACAACATTCATAAATAATTTATCCTGAGTATTTAAGCTTTCCGAAAATATATATATATATATGTATGGTTCAGATTTATACTCTTCTGTATAATAGACTAAATACATCCGGTGTTCTGAAAATCGACCAAGGAGTCCAGCAAGACCGTAATGCTAATGGCGTCTGCTAAGCTGTGATAGTCGCGAACACGTATCCTCTAAATATCTGAAGAACTGTCCATGTGTCCAGCTTTAGATATGAATGTTTTGTAATTACCCCACGTGTTCTGCTATTAAGGGTGTACACAATGTACATCTTATTATCTTATACTCCAATCCGCTTTAATTTCAACTTCTTTACCTAATGACCAAGAAATAAACAAATGTTATTTCTGTAAAAAGACGGTAGTAGTGATAAAAGCTTTTCTGGGACTGTAATTTGTACGACGTCGTCCTCTATTATAAAAAAAACATGACGTTTTATTCTTGACTTATTAAACAAAATGTGACAAATTTTTGTCTCCATTGTCATTTTTTCCCGTGTGAAGAAATAAATTATTTTTTTGTTGGTTGTTTGACATGTTTTTATTTGTTAATAAACAGGTTGTTGCTAGATTTTTATGTTTTGTCTTTTCGTAGTAATTCAGCTGGCACTCTGCACACATATTTGTAATAAGTAGAGTAGGCCTGCAGTGTTTCGCACTTCACGATCTCCTCGCCTATAGCATCTTACAGCATTGTTCCTACTGCTCACCCCTAGCAGTTTATCATTGTAAATACAACTACCCGTAAACATGTATACCGACAATAAGTAACTCTTATAAGAAATGATAATATCAGCTGAAACTAAACGTGGGCCTTATATGAACAAACTTACACACATTATAAGAAAGTATAGAGGGTCAATATATAAAATACACAGCCCAATATGGTGCCTGTAAGACCTGTAAGATATGGAGCCTGTAAGACCTGTAAGATATGGTGCCTGTAAGACCTGTAAGATATGGAGCCTGTAAGACCTGTAAGATATGGAGCCGGTAACGTGTCCTTCGCGCAAGGTGCACTGCATTGTCATCTTATACTCCGGTAAATAACTAAAAGATATAGGTTTATCTGCGTCATCAATCCGTATTATTATACAGTGATGGGAAATCAGGGAAACGTTTGTGCTAAACATGGTGGACATTTCAAATATCTTTACTGTATATTGAGAACATCCTTTCACAGCTTTTGTAGATTTGTCAGCGCTGAATACTGTAGATAACGTCCGTAACATGCACCTGTCATCTAATCATTCATAACTGTATTTAATCTGCCACCATTACAATAGATTAGGGCCGATCATCCGGACCTATTCGCCAAGAACATCTCATTGCGTGCTTTTTATGCGAGAAGAGAAATTACCATAACTCTGATAAGTTAATTATACGAGTTCTTCTAGTAGCTGGTATTAACAGGTGATGTTGTTGTTGTTGCCGTGCCAGAAATGGGAGATGGAATACTCCACCGGAAGCCACTTATACGGGTGCGAATTAACTTCCTCGAGACCTGATTCTGGCAGGTTGGCATCTTCTTTTTTCTGACTATTGCTACAAATATAAATGTGTGTACCCGTGATATAAACTCTCGAGCTATATTCTGAAAGGTACCACATCGCAGATAGAGGTTTTTGCAATCCCAGAAAAGAGAAAGCTCTATTTTAGCTCCTGAAGTTCTTTGAGATATGTTCGAGGAAATGCTATATGACAGATTTGTCTGGGTGGAGATTAATGATACAATTTTACGACCCTTACTTCGTACCGTGTTTATATAAACTGCATCTTCTACCTACCTCACACTGTTATGTCGCCCTCTAAATGAGTACAACACGCTTAGGTCTGTATATATCAACAAATAAAATACAATAATACTGCCCAAAGCATGTGTCCTGTAAACGTCTAATTTGGAACGTCCACAAATTTCATAATTAGATCAATACTGTAGAGTTATTTTTAATTTGTAGCAAGGAATAACTAGCATCAGTTCTGTAGTAGCTCGTATTGATCATTACCCAGTGCTTATTGGTAAGCAATATATTAAAAGTAATTATTACACAAACAGTATTTGTCAGTAGGGCCTGATCAGAATCCGAGCAGTAGTAGTAAATCAGAACATTGGTATAGGTATTAATCCTATACATGGAAGGTATTATTAGAAACATGGTGATAGTATATAGTAAGTATTGAAGTATGTAATGATTAATATTGTTATAGTATGTATTGATTATTATTGTTATAGGAAGTATTGATTAATATTGTTGTAGTAAGTATTGAACAATATTGATATAGTACGTATAGAACAATATTGATTTAGTAAGTATTTAACAATATTGCTGTAGTAAGTATTGAACAATATCGCTGTAGTAACTATTGAACAATATCGCTGTAGTAAGTATTGAACAATATTGCTGTAGTGAGTATTGAACAATATCGCTGTAGTAAGTATTGAACAATATTGCTGTAGTGAGTATTGAACAATATCGCTGTAGTGATCAACCTTGTGATGGCAGTTATAAACCGGTACCTAATAGAAGTTTAATCAGAACTGCATTGGCATATTATTGTAGTGATCAACATTATTCTTCAAAGGTGTTTTATATCATGGATATATTAATGGAAATGTATATTTTTTTCTATATAATTCTTGTGTTCAATATTGAAAAAGTAACAAAAATAATAATTTCACTTTGAATAATTTGTATTTGCAATTGTTTGATTTTGATGCTGTTTTTCTCCGAATGTCGCTGGTTGGGTGTTTTACGGGAGGCTATCAAACAGGCGACATGAAACGTAATGGTATTTGTAAGTTGAATTTTATCTTCCACACTTTTTCTGATGAATTTATCAGCTTTTCATACTGTTACTATCTTGTAATAATTTGTTGCCACACTAAGCGCGTGGGGTATTTCACCTTTTTCTACTCTCTTGATACTAAGAATGGCAGAACGAGAAGGGGTACGGTATTAGATCGTAGGTATTGAAGTGAAGCAGTCTCTGGTAGTTTGATTAAATGTATTCACACCTCCAACCTAATTTACATACGGGGTAAAGCAGTTAAGTTTGTGAAGTACACGTCTTGATTTCGCCTTTGTTAACCATGCCTCTAGGGTAACTCTCCCACCCAAAGCTTAACGGATTATGTTCACTAAATCCATTGAAGCAGTATTACTCCGAGTTACGAGCAGTGGTAATGAAAGGTAGATGTTAATTCGAGTCCTAATTAGCATAACCTCGTAACTCCAGGGTATATCGAAGATAGCAGCCAGATAAATGGTGGTCTGATATCAATCTCCGCTATTGTTTTTCTCCACTTCAGTTGTAGTTATTAACGTGAAGTAACCAATTTCCCTCTGAACTGCCAGTTTACATCAGGCTGACCTCCTGAATGTAACGTATGAGTATAGTGGAGGTAATACACGTGCAATTCGTCACAGGAGGCGACTCTGAAGGGAAGCCAATATCGCAGTGTGAGAAGAATCTCTACCAACCGGTATTAGTTGGTAGTTTGGTCGTCTGATATGTCTGACAGAGGGAGGTATGAATAGGTTAAAATACCGTGCCTCTATCCACAACAGTACCTGGTTACCATGTTACCAGCTTTTAAATATTTGTGGTAAAAAGAGTCGAAAGACAGGCTGTAGACAAATCTCCCCGGGGCCAGAAACCCTTACTGACTGTCAACCACTGAAAAACCTACCCTAGCTCAATCCAGCCTTAAAACAATAAGACCAGATAGCCGACTGAAAAGGACAGAAGAAATATAGCGTGTGACTTCACGGTGAAGAGAACACGGTCGGTACGCAAACAACACACAAATCGGGAGAGAGGACCCATGTATCTACCAACGGATGATGATTTTTACCTCTAAGTTATACCGAATTATATTCAAGACCATATGTAAGCACTTCTGATATGACCAGTGTCTCTCGCGGCTTATTTGTTGTATTTCATTGGAGATTGTGTGTGTTCAAATAAGGGATAAATAAGGTGAAATATATTGGATATATACTAAAGTGGTAAGTAACCTTCTGTTATCTAGTCTTTTGTACATCAATTAATTCTATGTAATCTTTACATTTACTAATTTAATACCTTTACCAACTGTGATCATTTAAACAGAAATGACATTTTAAGGCCCGTTTATTAAAACTTCTTGGCAGTCGGTCTGCGTTTAATAATTAGTCGGGTAGGAGGACTGTTGTACAATGGGCGATCTCACTACAAACAGAGCGATTACACGCCTTAACGGCTTTACATGGAGGCCTGGCGAGAAGAAGCTAGATCACCGTCAAGTTTTCAGGTATCGCTTACTTTAATCGGACGGAAACAGTCCAAATCTATGTGTCAAAATTACCTGTATCTCATGTCCTAGGGTAAGGAACAAGCCATAGAGTTTTCTTACCTACCTACAATCCGAAATAACGCGATAAAGTATAGCCTTCCCGAGTCAACATGTTAAATGTTTGACTTTTGAGCTTAAAATCCACAGGCTTTAAGTATAAATTTAATTTAAAAGATATATTTTGATATGTTATACATTTATGTAGAGTTGATTTAACAAACAACGATGTTGGGTTACTCTGTTACATGGGTCAACAATTCTATTTTGCATAGGAAAATACATTTTACGCAATTACACTATAAATTTGTCTTGCGTCTTATCCTAGGTAGTTATTAGGAGGGAAGATATACGAGTAGGTTTTCCCTATTCTGACCTTAACCACCAGGGGTCATTTTCTAACATAAAGAGGATTGTTGTTGTTGTAATTACCCTGTCTTTTCATGAGCAATTTTCAAGATAATTTAACAACCTTAGTTAATTTTGTTCCAGTTAAAATTTACCCAGGGGACAAAATGATTTCTTAGTAAAATGAACACCCTTCAATTAAATGTTATAAAGAAGGTTAGAAATGTGAGGATACAGCTTGAAAACCATTGAATTACTTATCTGAACTACTTATATCTCCATGCTAGCATGGTAAAGGAAATGGTTTAAAAAAACGTTAAAAGTGTGTTCTTGCCTTTTACATTCAGAACATTGGCAGCTGAAATTAACTCCTATTAGCTCTTAATATTTTGAGAAAGCTCTAGGCCGAGTGGTGCGAGTCTAGGTAAATATGACAAGGTGTCTGGCTTGCGGTCTTTTTTCTGCCACTGTTATAAAACAAAATAAGTTGGATTTGTTTTGAAATAGTCTGGTTGCATGGAAGAGGGTAGAATGACGCGTCGAGAAATCATTTAAACAAGAAACTGGGACGTCAACTTCATTCCTTGGCCGACTCTGGTAACCAGTCATGTTTTAATCCTAACACACATTCTACACACCTGTGGAGTAGTTAATCACGAGCGGTGTTCAATCAAAGCCACCGCTAATGACAGAATCAATGGCAGGTGTTAGAGCGATTAAAATTTCACAGCTCACCTTAGATAATTTATTAAAATTATCCGATATTACCATCGACATATCGCATGTAAATTAGAGTCGAGCACGCCCGAAAGTTCATCTCAATATGTTTATATTTTAAAGTATAGTTCACTAATGCAAATTTTGAATAGTATTGAAAACTAAAATGGAAGGCAGTGCACACTGACATGAGGTTTTGATAACAGGGCCACGGGTAAGATCTATTCTATTTTATAAGGGCACAGAATACATTTCGTGTTGCCTCGTTTGACTTGCTATAAAATGTATGGACATTTATTTTAATGTGAATGCACGTATCAGACAGCTGTCGTGTTCAAGCGAAATGAAACGGAAAATAGGAGCAGACAACGTGCTGACGTAGGAATTAATCAAATCCAACATATGAGATTTAAGAATTTCATGAGTACAATAAACGTATTCACCCGTGAGACGAGATCGAATTAAATCATATGTATACATCTAAATGTGCTCTTTAGTGTTATTGGAACGATTTAAAATAACTCTAATCAGTGGCCTGTCAGCAGGTCCTACATCCTCTTTATTTCACTCAAATGATTTTTAAAAATTCGTTGAATATTAGTTCTTTATCGTCGTGTTAAAATATACTAGATAAAGTTGTTTTAAACATGGAGAAAACTCTGGAAACTTTATAGACTATTTGACCCAATCTATATACACTAAGTTGTGGATTTTTGTGTTTTTGTAGAATTTTTCGTAGTAAAAATTGTTAATAACCTTGTCTTAAACTTCTTGAATAAGGATAATACATCCTGCGGGTACATAATATTTATTTATATTTTGTAAATATGAATGAAATTCACCCACTAAATAAAGAGACGAGAAAGATTTATTTTGTGGACATGCTTCATTTTTGATAAACTTTTGCTGCATCCATCGTGTTGACGAGTAAAGCTCACATATTCTGACTACTGTACACGGAGAATAAGTCAACATGAATGAATGAATACAGTAGCTACATATAGAATAACAAGTTACTAGTCCAACATAACACAAGGGTAATTGCATCAGGCTAAAAAGACCGTCCTGCAGGAGAAATTTAAGCTTTTCGCCTTTAACATGTGGTTTAAAATAACTTTGATGTGGGTAATGAATTTGGACGTGCATATTTTGTTTGCTCGTCTGGGTGGGCGTGTAGAGGCTGCTTATACACTCGCTCATATTTATCATGTTATTGCCCTGTAGTTAATTCACTTGAAGAGTCTTTGAACTATTAAGATAATAGAAGTAAGTGATCACTCTTAAACACTGGTGAATAATAAGACCAGCCATTTTTGTTACCACATAGACTATGTAGTAGATAAAACACGGCTAATATGTGCATAACGGGTCAATTTAATGGGCTTATTTCAAAGTCCATAAAATGTGTTACATAGAATGTCTATAAAAGGTGTTAAATGCAAAGTTGGTCAAATCTGTTTAAAACAATGTGAATGAAATGTGTCTAAACCAGTTTCCAACAACTTCATCCTAGTGTAATATTAATATTATGTGTGTGGCAAACTGTTAATGAAATACGAGTAACTGCTACAAGCTTTACATGAAACTCTGTTATATCATTTCGCCGATTTGAAGTTGTATATGTTCAGAAAGTCTGAAAAGGTCTGTTGCTATATGTTGGTGGTTTTTTGTTGGTTTAGAAGATTGTGTGTGTATTGCTCCTATACCTAAACAGATGCCTGTCTGGTCCATATTCTCGCTCTAAGCTTTGTCAGAACAATATAGAGGTTAAGAAAAGTCTGGCGATTTTCTAGGCTCTATGAGTGTTCCCCTGGAGAAGGTAATGAGCTGTGATTTAAACGATTAAAATAACATTGAAATGATTTGAAAGCCGGAATATAAAATCGTCAAATTGTGTCTTTGAAAGTCTAGCTATTCTGTGGCTGTCAGCTTAGAATGGATCAGTGATAAATGTATTTCAGCTCACAGGTGAGGCTCAATGAAAACACCTTAATAGAACCCTCAAAGAACTATCTGCCACTCAATCGGATTGAGGGCACCCAACAAATTTACGCCTTTTTCAAACGTAATATGATAGATTAGATGGATTTCTAAAGGGTTTGTGGGCTATAAAGGATTCCGTCCCTCCTGACCATTGACGAGATTACGGCTGACCATAGACAGCTACATAATGGTCACACACCTCAGGAATATCTCACCGCATTCAGAAAGTCAACCATACGTCAACCAGACGTTAGGCAGCCCTTCACTTAAACACTCTATCTAAATTACATTCCTGAGAATATAAAATTCCAATACCATGTCTTCTATGGCACATATTTAAACTCGTTTTTTAAGTATAAACGTTTCTGCAAAGTCAGTACACTGACGACAACTTTGTTGTGAGAAAGGTTTTTCGCTTTATTTGAACTTTAAGTTTATTAGTAGTTTTGTGATTAATACATTTACTCTGTATGTTAATATATTACGATATGTCTGACTGGCTTAAACATGTAGTTATATATATATATATATTACCTGTGTATTACATAGGCGGGCAATAAAGTGTAGTTATTCTGGCGACTTGCCTTGGAATAAAATAATAAGAGATAGTTATATTGCACAGATAATTATAAACCTTCACCAACGGTCTTCTCTGATAGATACTTATCGAATTCAAACCTGACAATGAAAGAGTTAAAATTGTATTTCAGGTTAATTGTAGTGTATATTTTTTTTATATATATAAAGCGGCAGTTAACTCGTGTCACCTCAGTTGAGCGAATTGCTTTTGATATATTATATAGAAGTTAAGAAGGGGATGTACAAAACCAATCATCCGACATTGGTTCGGGCGACATTGCTGTCCCGTATTTTATACAGCGCTACGATAAATCTATTCAGTGGAAAACACATTTAATATATGTGAAGGTCGATTTCAAATTTATCTTTAAGCATTGTTGTATTTCGTTAACAGAAACTTACATACGGTTAAATAACTGGAAGGAAAAGAACGTTATTTTACACTAGAAACCCCGACAATGTACGTGGAGTGTGCATATCCCAGCTTGGGGCGTTTCTAAATGAATCAGTTGAGGATTGGTATTCGATTAAATTATCATTTATAAGAACGTTTCGGTCATGATATACTTTTCCCGAAATATTTAATTAAACCATTTATTCGATAACTATAAACATAAATTGTGGGCACAGGGGCCTACTGCTTGTCTCCTATATACATGAACCTAATTTAACACTCTTTTTATGACTAGCTCTTGTATTCAGATTTCATTTGGTCCGAATCATTTCTGTGCTTTTATTATTTTCACTCACACCATATTTTAATAGAAATACCAATATTTTTTTTAAAGATTTGATTTTTCTAAATATAAATTGTGGCTATTTCATATTACTGATAAGAGGTAAACACTTGGGTTTATCTTTTAATTGTAAACTCAGTCTGTGATAGACCGATCCTGCTAGCGGTCATACAACTGTGGGAAAAAACCTTGTCCAGAAAACAGTTATCTGTCCTTCCGATCAGATATATAGAGGCTTAACATGATAGGCTCTTAGCTCTTCAATAGTCTTGATAAGCTGTAAAATAGAGATGTTTTCCAGATTATCGGGATAAGTCGCTAGTCAAAGGTGTTCAATACGACAATAAAATCGTGTCCAGCTCGTAAAATTGAGTTTGAAAAATGTCCTGTTTGTATGTATCGGAATGTGCCTGAGGATAGACCAAGGTTGACTGCTAATTCAATGACTGTGGAATGGTCACCTCTGTCTGCCGCGCTCTCTCTCTCTCTCTGTCTGGAAGCTATCTACGAGTGGGCTGGCTGAAGGCAGTGACTAGGTCTGGATTCTAACATCCGATTGGAGAACCTCTCTTTCTCTCTTCTAATCACGTGCTCTTAAATGAAGATTGTAATTAATTTGGCCTCGCGTGCGCCAGCTAATCAAAGAGTAATGAGAAGTAATATACTGGCAGTATCTTCTGCCCAAGTGGTCATTATAGGAATTCTTGTAGAAGTAACTCATGAGTGTCTTATCAAAGGTTGCACAACTGTTGCGGGACATATACCGTGCGTTTAACAAGTGGCTGTAGGAATTCTGGGTGGTTTCACTTTGAGTGGCATTATCGCACACAGACTCTACTGGTACAGTGTACATAAGGTAAGACCCTAGCTGGCCAGCGCTCTATAACACCATTCACTTCCTCAGCTAGTCCTTCACCTAGTCTCTCCTCCTTCTTAGACGGGTAACCATTAGCCGCGACAGCTCCCGCCGCTTCTAGGCTTTGGTTCGTTTGGTGCCAGACAAACCGTAAAACTGTCCTCTTCAATGCTTGGTCATCTAATCCACAGTGTTGCTGAGAAGTAACCAACCCGTAAAATTCTCATTTCGCACGTTACTCACACTTTTTCGTGTTAGAATCTTATTCGTCCTGATAAAGGCGGGTCAAGCTTGTGCTAGCCGGCGTCCTCGTAGCATCTGACAGCATGGCCTACACTTCTAATTAATGACTTCAGTTTACATCTGCTTTACTTAACCGCCTGCCAGGGGTCGTATAGCGAGAGTCGGGCTGAAAACAAGGACGAGTCATTTCAACACGTTCAACTTACCCGTCTATATTCTCTTCTAACATACACCTAAAATGCGCGAAGAGCTCACGGTAACTTAATGGTAGTCCTGATATAACACGTCTGGAAATGTGTATTTTTTGCTTTGTTTTATCTGTTCTATAAATACAGAATATACTTCTTTGGTGTTCTCAGACTGCATGCTATAACGGTCTGAGTTATTGGGGGGGAAGGAGAGAAATGAATTCTCTTTAGCGAAAAATCCCAATTTGTCGTTACTGTGACCTCGTCCGGAATTATTTTATCTCTGAAGTCGGCTCAGTAGGTGCATATGTAAACGTCTTCCTGTTATGGTACAGCCAATTTATTTCTAATACTCCCACCGAGAAAGTTGACTGTTGCCCACACTAACATAGCGGGGTAAAACAGTGGACAATTATTTGATTTGTCTCATTGTTGATTTTTAGGTGAATTTCCAACGTCTGTATAGAGGTACACTGTTAATAACGTCTGTATAGAAGTACACTTTTAATAACGTCTGTATAGAGGTACACTTTTAATAACGTCTGTATAGAAGTACACTTTTAATAACGTCTGTATTATAGAAGCACACTTTTAATAACGTCTGTATAGAAGTACACTTTTAATAAACACGGCATTCCGAAAAAGTCATACGCAACTCATGGTAAAAGACATATACGTTAAGGAGTGAAATTTTGAGAAGCTATAGATGATGAATGTATGAAGACCGGAACGCTTGTCACTTCAATAGCTTACTCGTATTTACCTATTATCATTCCAGAGCCCTTAGCCCGTGGCCATTCGTTTATCAGGCTCAATGAGAACTCTATTATCATGTGTATTCCGGCTGGTAGCTCCAATCTTCAGGATCATATTAGCTTTAACAAATAACAAACATTTGTTTAATAAATCTAATGGATGTTTTTATAAGAAGGTGCTTTTATGATGAGCTTTCAGTTTTTACCTGTTTAAGGTGTGAAAAGGGATAATAGAGAATAGGTAATCACTGGTCGGTGACCACAGCTCGGACAGAAATACACTTTGAACTAGAGACAAATTGCCTGATATCATAATAGACATGATATGTATTATTAAGTATTGGCGATACGGATCGTCTTAACGCAGCTCACAAAGATATTCAGTGCCGATCCTTTTTATATACTAGTATATTTTCTATTATCTATGAATAGCAATTGTAAATGCTATTTATGACAATTTGTGGGAGCTGGACCACTGTATGCTCATTTTGTTACAACTGTATTGGTATTTTGTGATAACTACCACTGTATTGTCACTTTGTGATAACTACAACTGTATTGTCACTTTGTGATAACTACCACTGTATTGTCACTTTGTGATAACTACCACTGTATTGTCACTTTGTGAT